>JANJGN010001303.1:0-97500 GCA_026770705.1 Isurus oxyrinchus
CACTGACCCTCAGTATAAGACTCTCAGTTATAACAATCTGTTACACTGACCCTCAGTATAAGACTCAGTTATAACAATCTCTCTGTTACACTGTCCCTCAGTATAAGACTCTCAGTTATAACTCTCTCTCTGTTACACTGTCCCTCAGTATAAGACTCTCAGTTATAACTCTCTCTCTGTTACATTGACCCTCAGTATAAGACTCTCAGTTATAACACTCTCTCTGTTACACTGACCCTCAGTATAAGACTCTCAGTTATAACAATCTGTTACACTGACCCTCAGTATAAGACTCAGTTATAACAATCTCTCTGTTACACTGTCCCTCAGTATAAGACTCTCAGTTATAACACTCTCTCTGTGATACTGACCCTCAGTATAAGACTCTCAGTTATAACACTCTCTCTGTTACACTGACCCTCAGTATAAGACTCTCAGTTATAACACTCTCTCTGTTACACAGACCCTCAATATAAGACTCTCAGTTATAACACTCTCTCTGTTACACTGACCCTCAGTATAAGCCTCTCAGTTATAACACTCTCTCTGTTACACTGTCCCTCAATATAAGACTCTCAGTTATAACACTCTCTCTGCTACACTGTCCCTCAATATAAGAATCTCAGTTATAACACTCTCGCTGTTACACTGACCCTCAGTATAAGACTCTCAGTTATAACACTCTCTCTGTTACACTGTCCCTAAGTATAAGACTCTCAGTTATAACACTCTCTCTGTTACACAGACCCTCAGTATAAGACTCTCAGTTATAACACTCTCTCTGTTACACTGCCCCTCAGTACAAGACTCTCAGTTATAACACTCTCTCTGTTACACTGTCCCTCAATATAAGACTCTCAGTTATAACACTCTCTCTGTTACACTGTCTCTCAATATAAGAATCTCAGTTACAACAATCTCTCTGTTACACAGACCCTCAGTATAAGACACTCAGTTATAACACTCTCTCTGTTACACTGTCCCTAAATATAAGAATCTCAGTTACAACAATCTCTCTGATACACTGACCCTCAGTATAAGACACTCAGTTATAACACTCTCTCTGTTACACTGTCCCTCAGTATAAGACTCTCAGTTATAACACTCTCTCTGTTACACTGACCCTCAGTATAAAACTCTCAGTTATAACACTCACTCCGTTACACTGACCTTCAGTATAAGACTCTCAGTTATAACACTCTCTCTGTTACACTGACCCTCAGTTTTAGACTCTCAGTTATGACACTCCCTCTGTTACACAGTCCCTCAGTATAAGACACTCAGTTATAATACTCTCTCTGTTATACTGTCCCTCAGTGTAAGACTCTCAGTTATAAAACTCCCTCTGTTACACAGACCCTCAGTATAAGACTCTCAGTTATAACACTCTCTCTGTTACACAGACCCTCAGTATAAGACTCTCAGTTATAACACCCTCTCTGTTACACTGCCCCTCAGTACAACACTCTCAGTTATAACACTCTCTCTGTTACACTGTCCCTCAATATAAGACTCTCAGTTATAACACTCTCTCTGTTACACTGTCCCTCAATATAAGAATCTCAGTTACAACAATCTCTCTGTTACACTGACCCTCATTATAAGACTCTCAGTTATAACACTCTCTCTGTTACACTGTCCCTCAGTATAAGACTCTCAGTTATAACACTCTCTCTGTTACACTGTCCCTCAATATAAGAATCACAGTTACAACAATCTCTCTGTTACACTGACCCTCAGTATAAGACACTCAGTTATAACATTCTCTCTGTTAAACTCACTCTCAGTATAAGACTCTCAGTTATAACACTCTCTCTGTTGCACTGATCCTCAGTATAAGACTCTCAGTTATAACATTCTCTCTGTTAAACTCACTCTCAGTACAAGACTCTCAGTTATAACACTCTGTTACACTGACCCTCAGTATAAGACTCTCAGTTATAACAATCTCTCTGTTACAGTGTCCCACAGTATAAGACTCTCAGTTATAACATTCTCTCGGTTACACTGTCCATCAGTATAACTCTCTCAGTTATAACACTCTCTCTGCTACACTGACCCTCAATATCGGACTCTCAGTTATAACACTCTCTCTGTTACAGTGCCCCTCAGTATAAGACTATCAGTTATAACACTCTCTCTGTTACACTGACCCTCAGTATGTGACTCTCAGTTATGACAATCTCTCTGTTACACTGTCCCTCGGTATGAGAGTCTCAGTTATAACACACTCTCTGTTACTCTGTCCCTCAGTATAAGACTCTCAGATATAACATTCTCTCTGTTACACTGTCCCACAGTATAAGACTCACTGTTATAACACTCATGTTACACTGACCCTCAGTATTAGACTCACAGTTATAACACTCTCTCTGTTACACTGTCCTTCACTGAAAGACTCTCATGTATAACACTCTCTCTGTTACACTGGCCCTCAGCATAACACTCTCAGTTATAACACTCCCTCTGTTACTCTGTCCCTCAGTATAAGATTCTCAGTTATAACACTCTGTTCCACTGTCCCTCAGTATAAGACACTCAGTTATAGCACTCCCTCTGTTATACTGTCCCGCAGTGTAAGACTCTCAGTTATAAAACTCTGTCTGTTACACTGTCCCTCAGTATAAGACTCTCAGATATAACATTCTCTCTGTTAAACTCACTCTCAGTATAAGAATCTCAGTTACAACAATCTCTCTGTTACACTGTCCCTCAGTATAAGACTCTCAGTTATAACACTCCCTCTGTTAAACTGTCCCCCAGTATAAGACACTCAGTTATAACACTCTCTCTGTTACACTGTCCCTCAGTATAAGACACTCAGTTATAACATTCTCTCTGTTAAACTCACTGTCAGTATAAGACTCTCAGTTATAACACTCTGTTATACTGACCCTCAGTATAAGACTCTCAGTTATAACACTCTCTCTGTTACAGTGTCCCTCAGTATAAGACTCTCAGTTATGACACTCTCTCTGTTACACTGACCCTCAGTATAAGTCTCTCAGTTATAACAGTCTCTCTGTTACACTGACCCACAGTATAAGACTCTCTTTTATAACATACTCTCTGTTACACTGACCCGCAGTGTCAGACACTCAGCTATAATACTCTCTGTTACTCTGTCCCTCAGTAAATGACTCTCTGTTATAACATTCTCCCTGTTACAGTGTCCCTCAGTATAAGACTCTCAGTTATAACACTCTCTCTGTTACACTGACCCTCAGTATAACACTCTCAGTTATAACACACTCTCTGTTACTCTGTCCCTCAGTATAAGACTCTCAGTTATAACAAATTCTCTGTTACACTGATCCTCAGTATAAGACTCTCAGTTATAACATTCTCTCTGTTACACTGCCCCTGAGTATAAGACTCTCAGTTATAAAACTCTCTCTATCCACTGTCCCTCAGTATAAGACTCTCAGTTATAACATTCTCTCGGTTACACTGTCCCTCAATATAACTCTCTCAGTTATAACACTCTCTCTGTTACACTTTCCCTCAGTATAAGGCTCTCAGTTATAACAGTCTCTCTGTTACACTGACCCACAGTATAAGACTCTCTGTTATAACATACTCTCTGTTACACTGACCCGCAGTGTCAGACTCTCAGCTATAATACTCTCTGTTACTCTGTCCCTCAGTAAATGACTCTCTGTTATAACATTCTCCCTGTTACACTGTCCCTCAGTATAAGACTCTCAGTTATAACACTCTCTCTGTTACACTGACCCTCAGTATAAGACTCTCAGTTATAATACTCCCTCTGTTACACTGTCCCTCAGTATAAGACTCTCAGTTATAACAATCTCTCTGTTACACTGATCCTCAGTATAAGACTCCCAGTTATAACACTCTCTCTGTTACACTGACCCTCAGTATAAGACTCTCAGTTATAACATTCTCTCTGTTAAACTCACTCTCAGTATAAGACTCTCAGTTATAACACTCTCTCTGTTGCACTGATCCTCAGTATAAGACTCTCAGTTAAACTCACTCTCAGTATAAGACTCTCAGTTATAACACTCTGTTACACTGACCCTCAGTATAAGACTATCAGTTATAACACTCTCTCTGTTACACTGCCCCTGAGTATAAGACACTCAGTTCTACCACTCTCTCTGTTATACTGTCCCTCAGTGTAAGACTCTCAGTTATAACACTCTGTCTGTTACACTGTCCCTCAGTTTCAGACTCTCAGTTATAACACTCTCTCTGTTACACTGTCCCTCAGTATAAGACTCTCAGTCATAACACTCCCTCTGTTACACTGACCCTCAGTATAAGACTCTCAGTTATAGCACTCTCTCAATTACACTGACCCTCAGTATAAAACTCTCAGTTATAACACTCCCTCTGTTACACTGTCCCTCAGTATAAGACACTCAGTTATAGCACTCTCTCTCTGTTACACTGTCCCTCAGTATAAGACTCTCAGTTATAACTGTCTCTCTGTTACACTGACCCTCAGTGTAAGACTCTCAGTTATAACATTCTCTCTGATAAACTCACTGTCAGTATAAGACTCTCAGTTATAACACTCTCTCTGTTACTCTGACCCTCAGTATAAAACTCTCAGTGATAACACTCACTCCGTTACACTGACCCTCAGTATAAGACTCTCAGTTATAACACTCTCTCTGTTACACTGACCCTCAGTATAAGACTCTCAGTTACAACATTCTCTCTGTTAAACTCACTCTCAGTATAAGACTCTCAGTTATAACACTCTCTCTGTTGCACTGATCCTCAGTATAAGACTCTCAGTTATAACATTCTCTCTGTTAAACTCACTCTCAGTATAAGACTCTCAGTTATAACACTCTGTTACACTGTCCCTCAGTATAAGACTCTCAGTTATAACATTCTCTCGGTTACACTGTCCCTCAATATAACTCTCTCAGTTATAACACTCTCTCTGTTACACTGACCCTCAGTATAAGTCTATCAGTTATAACAGTCTCTCTGTTACACTGACCCACAGTATAAGACTCTCTGTTATAACATACTCTCTGTTACACTGACCCGCAGTGTCAGACTCTCAGCTATAATACTCTCTGTTACTCTGTCCCTCAGTAAATGACTCTCTGTTATAACATTCTCCCTGTTACACTGTCCCTCAGTATAAGACTCTCAGTCATAACACTCTCTCTGTTACACTGTCCCTCAGTATAAGACTCTCAGTTATAACAGTCTCTCTGTTACACTGACCCTCAGTATAAAACTCTCAGTTATAACACTCACTCTGTTAAACTCACTCTCAGTATAAGACTTTCAGTTATAACACTCTCTCTGTTGCACTGATCCTCAGTATAAGACTCTCAGTTATAACACTCTCTCTGTTACACTGTCCCTCAGTATAAGACTCACAGTTATAACAATCTCTCTGTTACACTGAACCACAGTATATGACTCACAGTTATTACACTCTCCCTGTTACACTGACCCTCAGTATAAGACTCTCAATTATAACACTCTCTCTGTTACAATGACCCTCAGTATAAGACTCTCAGTTATAACACTCTGTTACACTGACCCTCAGTATAAGACTCTCAGTTATAACACTCTCTCTGATACAGTGTCCCTCAGTATAAGACTCATTTATAACACTCTCTCTGTTACTCTGTCCCTTAGTATGTGACTCTCAGTTATTACAATCTCTCTGTTACACTGTCCCTCGGTATGAGAGTCTCAGTTATAACACTCTCTCTGTTACACTGTCCCTCAGTATAAGACTCTCAGTTATAACACTCTCTGTTACACTGACCCTCAGTATAAGACTCTCAGTTATAACAATCTCTCTGTTACACTGATCCTCAGTATAAGACTCTGTTATAACTCTCTCTATTACACTGACCCTCAGTATTAGATTCACAGTTATAACACTCTCTCTGTTACACTGGCCCTCAGTATAACACTCTCAGTTATAACACTCTCTCTGTTACACTGACCCTCAGTATAAGACACTCAGTTATAACACTCTCTCTGTTACACTGACACTCAGTATAAGACACTCAGTTATAACACTCCCTCTGTTACTCTGTCCCTCAGTATAAGATTCTCAGTTATAACACTCTGTTACACTGACCCTCAGTATAAGACTCTCAGTAATAACACTCCCTCTGTTACACAGTCCCTCAGTATAAGACACTCAGTTATAACACTCTGTTATACTGTCCCTCAGTGTAAGACTCTCAGTTATAACACTCTGTCTGTTACACTGTCCCTCAGTATAAGACTCTCATTTATAACACTCCCTCTGTTACACTGTCCCTCAGCATAAGACACTCAGTTATAACACTCTCTCTGTTACACTGTCCCTCAGTATAAGACACTCAGTTATAACATTCTCTCTGTTAAACTCACTGTCAGTATAAGACTCTCAGTTATAACACTCTGTTACACTGTCCCTCAGTATAAGACTCTCAGTTATAACACTCCTCTCTGTTACACTGTCCCTCAATATAAGAATCTCAGTTACAACAATCTCTCTGTTACACTGACCCTCAGTATAAGACACTCAGTTATAACACTCTCTCTGTTACACTGTCCCTCAGTATAAGACTCTCAGTTATAACATTCTCTCTGTTAAACTCACTCTCAGTATAAGACTCTCAGTTATAACACTCTCTGTTGCACTGATCCTCAGTATAAGACTCTCAGTTATAACATTCTCTCTGTTACACTGTCCTTCACTGAAAGACTCTCATGTATAACACTCTCTCTGTTACACTGGCCCTCAGTATAACACTCTCAGTTATAACATTTTCTCTGTTACACTGACCCTCAGTATAAGACTCTCAGTTATAACAGTCTCTCTGTGTCAATGACCCTCAGTATAAGACTGTCAGTTATAACACTCTCTCTGTTACACTGACCCTCAGTATAAGTCTCTCAGTTATAACACTCTCTCTGTTACACTGTCCCTCAGTATAAGACACTCAGTTGTAGCACTCCCTCTGTTACACTGTCCCTCAGTGTAAGACTCTCAGTTATAACACTCTCTCAGTTACACTGTCCCTCAGTATAAGACTCTCAGTTATAACACTCCTCTCTGTTACACTGTCCCTCAATATAAGAATCTCAGTTACAACAATCTCTCTGTTACACTGACCCTCAGTATAAGACACTCAGTTATAACACTCTCTCTGTTACACTGTCCCTCAGTATAAGACTCTCAGTTATAACATTCTCTCTGTTGAACTCACTCTCAGTATAAGACTCTCAGTTATAACACTCTCTGTTGCACTGATCCTCAGTATAAGACTCTCAGTTATAACATTCTCTCTGTTAAACTCAATCTCAGTATAAGACTCTCAGTTGTAACACTCTGTTACACTGACCCTCAGAAAAGACTCTCAGTTATAACACTCCCTCTGTTACAGTGTCCCTCAGTATAAGACTCTCAGTTATAACATTCTCTCAGTTACACTGTCCCTCAGTATAACTCTCTCAGTTATAACACTCTCTCTGTTACACTGACCCTCAGTATAAGTCTCTCAGTTATAACAGTCTCTCTGTTACACTGACCCACAGTATAAGACTCTCTGTTATAACATACACTCTGTTACACTGGCCCGCAGTGTCAGACTCTCAGCTATAATACTCTCTGTTACTCTGTCCCTCAGTAAATGACTTTCTGATATAACACTCTCCCTGTTACACTGTCCCTCAGTATAAGACTCTCAGTTATAACAGTCTCTCTGTGTCAATGACCCTCAGTATAAGACTGTCAGTTATAACACTCTCTCTGCTACACTGACCCTCAATATCGGACTCTCAGTTACAACACTCTCTCTGTTACAGTGTCCCTCAGTATAAGACTCATTTATAACACTCTCTCTGTTACTCTGTCCCTCAGTATGTGACTCTCAGTTATTACAATCTCTCTGTTACACTGTCCCTCGGTATGAGAGTCTCAGTTATAACACACTCTCTGTTACTCTGTCCCTCAGTATAAGACTCTCAGTTATAACAATCTCTCTGTTACACTGATCCTCAGTATAAGGCTCTCAGTTATAACACTCTCTCTGTTACACTGGCCCTCAGTATAACACTCTCAGTTATAACACTCTCTCTGTTACACTGACCCTCAGTATAAGACTCTCAGTTATAACAGTCTCTCTGTGTCAATGACCCTCAGTATAAGACTGTCAGTTATAACACTCTCTCTGCTACACTGACCCTCAATATCGGACTCTCAGTTATAACACTCTCTCTGTTACAGTGTCCCTCAGTATAAGACTTTCAGTTATAACACTCTCTCTGTTACACTGACCCTCAGTATAAGACTCATTTATAACACTCTCTCTGTTAGTCTGTCCCTCAGTATATGACTCTCAGTTATTACAATCTCTCTGTTACTCTGTCCATCAGTATAAGATTCTCAGTTATAACACTCTCTCTGTTACACTGACCCTCAGTATAAAACTCTCAGTTATAACACTCACTCCGTTACACTGACCCTCAGTATAAGACTCTCAGTTATAACATTCTCTCTGATAAACTCACTCTCAGTATAAGACTCTCAGTTATAACACTCTCTCTGTTGCACTGATCCTCAGTATAAGACTCTCAGTTATAACATTCTCTCTGTTATACTCACTCTCAGTATAAGACTCTCAGTTATAACACTCTGTTACAATGACCCTCAGTACAAGACTCTCAGTTATAACACTCTCTCTGTTACAGTGTCCCTCAGTATAACACTCTCAGTTATAACACTCTCTCTGTTGCACTGATCCACAGTATAAGACTCTCAGTTATAACATTCTCTCTGTTAAACTCACTCTCAGTATAAGACTCTCAGTTATAACACTCTGTTACAATGACCTTCAGTACAAGACTCTCAGTTATAACACTCTCTCTGTTACAGTGACCCTCAGTATGAGACTCTCAGTTATAACACTCTCTCTGTTACACTGACCCTCAGTATAAGTCTCTCAGTTATAAGTCTCTCTGTTACACTGACCCTCAGTATAAGACTCTCTGTTATAACATTCTCTCTGTTACACTGACCCACAGTATAAGACTCTCTGTAATAACATACTTTCTGTTACACTGACCCGCAGTGTCAGACTCTCGGCTATAATACTGTCTGTTACTCTGTCCCTCAGCAAATGACTCTCTGTTATAACACTCTCCCTGTTACACTGTCCCTCAGTATAAGACTCTCAGTTATAACATTCTCTCTGTTAAACTCACTGTCAGTATGAGACTCTCAGTTATAACACTCTGTTACCCTGTCCCTCAGTATAAGACTCTCAGTTATAACACTCTCTCTGTTACACTGACCCTCAGTATAAAACTCTCAGTTATAACTCTCACTCCGTTACACTGACCCTCAGTATAAGACTCTCAGTTATAACACTCTCTCTGTTACACTGACCCTCAGTATAAGACTCTCAGTTATAACACTCTGTTACACTGACCCTCAGTATAAGACTCTCAGTTATAACACTCTCTCTGTTACAGTGTCCCTCAGTATAAGACTCTCAGTTATAACACTCTCTCTGTTACACTGACCCGCAGTGTCAGACTCTCAGCTATAATACTCTCTGTTACTCTGTCCCTCAGTAAATGACTCTCTGTTATAACACTCTCCCTGTTACACAGTCCCTCAGTATAAGTCTCTCAGTTATAACACTCTCTCTGTTACACTGTCCCTCAGTATAAGACTCTCAGTTATAACAATCTCTCTGTTACACTGAACCACAGTATATGACTCACAGTTATTACACTCTCCCTGTTACACTGACCCTCAGAAAAAGACTCTCAGTTATAACACTCTCTCTGTTACACTGACCCTCAGTATGTGGCTCTCAGTTATTACAATCTCTCTGTTACACTGTCCCTCGGTATGAGAGTCTCAGTTATAACATTCCCTCTGTTAAACTCACTCTCAGTATAAGACTCTCAGTTATAACACTCTCTCTGTTGCACTGATCCTCAGTATAAGACTCTCAGTTATAACATTCTCTCGGTTACACTGTCCCTCAGTATAACTCTCTCAGTTATAACACTCTCTCTGTTACACTGACCCTCAGTATAAGTCTCTCATTTGTAACAGTCTCTCTGTTACACTGACCCACAGTATAAGACTCTCAGTTATAACACTCTCTCTGCTACACTGACCCTCAATATCGGACTCTCAGTTATAACACTCTCTCTGTTACAGTGCCCCTCAGTATAAGACTATCAGTTATAACACTCTCTCTGTTACACTGACCCTCAGTATGTGACTCTCAGTTATGACAATCTCTCTGTTACACTGACCCTCAGTATAAGACTCTCAGTTATAACACTCTCTCTGCTACACTGACCCTCAATATCGGACTCTCAGTTATAACACTCTCTCTGTTACAGTGCCCCTCAGTATAAGACTATCAGTTATAACACTCTCTCTGTTACACTGTCCCTCAGTATAAGACACTCAGTTATAACATTCTCTCTGTTAAACTCACTGTCAGTATAAGACTCTCAGTTATAACACTCTGTTACACTGTCCCTCGGTATGAGAGTCTCAGTTATAACATTCTCTCTGTTACACTGTCCCTCAGTATAAGACTCACTGTTATAACACTCATGTTACACTGTCCCTCAGTGTAAGACTGTTATAACTCTCTCTATTACACTGACCCTCAGTATTAGACTCACAGTTATAACACTCTCTCTGTTACACTGTCCTTCACTGAAAGACTCTCATGTATAACACTCTCTCTGTTACACTGGCCCTCAGTATAACACTCTCAGTTATAACACTCTCTCTGTTACACTGACCCTCAGTATAAGACTCTCAGTTATAACAGTCTCTCTGTGTCAATGAACCTCAGTATAAGACTCTCAGTTATAGCACTCTCTCAATTACACTGACCCTCAGTATAAAACTCTCAGTTATAACACTCCCTCTGTTACACTGTCCCTCAGTATAAGACACTCAGTTATAGCACTCCCTCTGTTATACTGACCCTCAGTGTAAGACTCTCAGTTATAACACTCTGTCTGTTACACTGTCCCTCAGTATAAGACTCTCAGTTATAACATTCTCTCTGATAAACTCACTGTCAGTATAAGACTCTCAGTTATAACACTCTCTCTGTTACTCTGACCCTCAGTATAAAACTCTCAGTGATAACACTCACTCCGTTACACTGACCCTCAGTATAAGACTCTCAGTTATAACATTCTCTCTGTTAAACTCACTCTCAGTATAAGACTCTCAGTTACAACACTCTCTCTGTTGCACTGATCCTCAGTATAAGACTCTCAGTTATAACATTCTCTCTGTTAAACTCACTCTCAGTATAAGACTCTCAGTTATAACACTCTGTTACACTGACCCTCAGAATAAGACTCTCAGTTATAACATTCTCTCGGTTTCACTGTCCCTCAATATAACTATCTCAGTTATAACACTCTCTCTGTTACACTGACCCTCAGTATAAGTCTATCAGTTATAAAAGTCTCTCTGTTACACTGACCCACAGTATAAGACTCTCTGTTATAACATACTCTCTGTTACACTGACCCGCAGTGTCAGACTCTCAGCTATAATACTCTCTGTTACTCTGTCCCTCAGTAAATGACTCTCTATTATAACATTCTCCCTGTTACACTGTCCCTCAGTATAAGACTCTCAGTCATAACACTCTCTCTGTTACACTGTCCCTCAGTATAAGACTCTCAGTTATAACAGTCTCTCTGTTACACTGACCCTCAGTATAAAACTCTCAGTTATAACACTCACTCTGTTACACTGACCCTCAGTATAAGACTCTCAGTTATAACACTCTCTCTGTTACACTGACCCTCAGTATAAGACTCTCAGTTATAACATTCTCTCTGTTAAACTCACTCTCAGTATAAGACTTTCAGTTATAACACTCTCTCTGTTGCACTGATCCTCAGTATAAGACTCTCAGTTATAACACTCTCTCTGTTACACTGTCCCTCAGTATAAGACTCACAGTTATAACAATCTCTCTGTTACACTGAACCACAGTATATGACTCACAGTTATTACACTCTCCCTGTTACACTGACCCTCAGTATAAGACTCTCAATTATAACACTCTCTCTGTTACAATGACCCTCAGTATAAGACTCTCAGTTATAACACTCTGTTACACTGACCCTCAGTATAAGACTCTCAGTTATAACACTCTCTCTGTTACAGTGTCCCTCAGTATAAGACTATCAGTTATAACACTCTATCTGTTACACTGACCCTCAGTATAAGACTCATTTATAACACTCTCTCTGTTACTCTGTCCCTTAGTATGTGACTCTCAGTTATTACAATCTCTCTGTTACACTGTCCCTCGGTATGAGAGTCTCAGTTATAACACTCTCTCTGTTACACTGTCCCTCAGTATAAGACTCTCAGTTATAACACTCTCTGTTACTCTGTCCCTCAGTATAAGACTCTCAGTTATAACAATCTCTCTGTTACACTGATCCTCAGTATAAGACTCTGTTATAACTCTCTCTATTACACTGACCCTCAGTATTAGATTCACAGTTATAACACTCTCTCTGTTACACTGGCCCTCAGTATAACACTCTCAGTTATAACACTCTCTCTGTTACACTGACCCTCAGTATAAGACACTCAGTTATAACACTCTCTCTGTTACACTGACACTCAGTATAAGACACTCAGTTATAACACTCCCTCTGTTACTCTGTCCCTCAGTATAAGATTCTCAGTTATAACACTCTGTTACACTGACCCTCAGTATAAGACTCTCAGTAATAACACTCCCTCTGTTACACAGTCCCTCAGTATAAGACACTCAGTTATAACACTCTGTTATACTGTCCCTCAGTGTAAGACTCTCAGTTATAACACTCCCTCCGTTACTCTGTCCCTCAGTATAAGATTCTCGGTTATAACACTCTGTTACACTGACCCTCAGTATAAGAGTCTCAGTTATAACACTCCCTCTGTTACACTGTCCCTCAGTATAAGACACTCAGTTATAACACTCTGTCTGTTCCACTGTCCCTCAGTAGAAGACTCTCAGTTATAACACTCTCTCAGTTACACTGACCCTCAGTATAAGACTCTCAGTTATAACACTCCCTCTGTTACACTGTCCCTCAGTATAAGACACTCAGTTGTAGCACTCCCTCTGTTACACTGTCCCTCAGTGTAAGACTCTCAGTTATAACACTCTGTCTGTTACACTGTCCCTCAGTATAAGACTCTCATTTATAACACTCCCTCTGTTACACTGTCCCTCAGTATAAGACACTCAGTTATAACACTCTCTCTGTTACACTGTCCCTCAGTATAAGACACTCAGTTATAACATTCTCTCTGTTAAACTCACTGTCAGTATAAGACTCTCAGTTATAACACTCTGTTACACTGTCCCTCAGTATAAGACTCTCAGTTATAACACTCCTCTCTGTTACACTGTCCCTCAATATAAGAATCTCAGTTACAACAATCTCTCTGTTACACTGACCCTCAGTATAAGACACTCAGTTATAACACTCTCTCTGTTACACTGTCCCTCAGAAAAAGACTCTCAGTTATAACACTCTCTCTGTTACACTGACCCTCAGTATAAGACTCTCAGTTATAACATTCTCTCTGTTAAACTCACTCTCAGTATAAGACTCTCAGTTATAACACTCTCTGTTGCACTGATCCTCAGTATAAGACTCTCAGTTATAACATTCTCTCTGTTACACTGTCCTTCACTGAAAGACTCTCATGTATAACACTCTCTCTGTTACACTGGCCCTCAGTATAACACTCTCAGTTATAACATTCTCTCTGTTACACTGACCCTCAGTATAAGACTCTCAGTTATAACAGTCTCTCTGTGTCAATGACCCTCAGTATAAGACTGTCAGTTATAACACTCTCTCTGTTACACTGACCCTCAGTATAAGTCTCTCAGTTATAACACTCTCTCTGTTACACTGTCCCTCAGTATAAGACACTCAGTTGTAGCACTCCCTCTGTTACACTGTCCCTCAGTGTAAGACTCTCAGTTATAACACTCTGTCTGTTACACTGTCCCTCAGTATAAGACTCTCAGTTATAACACTCCTCTCTGTTACACTGTCCCTCAATATAAGAATCTCAGTTACAACAATCTCTCTGTTACACTGACCCTCAGTATAAGACACTCAGTTATAACACTCTCTCTGTTACACTGTCCCTCAGTATAAGACTCTCAGTTATAACATTCTCTCTGTTGAACTCACTCTCAGTATAAGACTCTCAGTTATAACACTCTCTGTTGCACTGATCCTCAGTATAAGACTCTCAGTTATAACATTCTCTCTGTTAAACTCAATCTCAGTATAAGACTCTCAGTTGTAAGACTCTGTTACACTGACCCTCAGAAAAGACTCTCAGTTATAACACTCCCTCTGTTACAGTGTCCCTCAGTATAAGACTCTCAGTTATAACATTCTCTCAGTTACACTGTCCCTCAGTATAACTCTCTCAGTTATAACACTCTCTCTGTTACACTGACCCTCAGTATAAGTCTCTCAGTTATAACAGTCTCTCTGTTACACTGACCCACAGTATAAGACTCTCTGTTATAACATACACTCTGTTACACTGGCCCGCAGTGTCAGACTCTCAGCTATAATACTCTCTGTTACTCTGTCCCTCAGTAAATGACTTTCTGATATAACACTCTCCCTGTTACACTGTCCCTCAGTATAAGACTCTCAGTTATAACACTCTCTCTGTTACACTGACCCTCAGTATAAGACTCTCAGTTATAACAGTCTCTCTGTGTCAATGACCCTCAGTATAAGACTGTCAGTTATAACACTCTCTCTGCTACACTGACCCTCAATATCGGACTCTCAGTTACAACACTCTCTCTGTTACAGTGTCCCTCAGTATAAGACTCATTTATAACACTCTCTCTGTTACTCTGTCCCTCAGTATGTGACTCTCAGTTATTACAATCTCTCTGTTACACTGTCCCTCGGTATGAGAGTCTCAGTTATAACACACTCTCTGTTACTCTGTCCCTCAGTATAAGACTCTCAGTTATAACAATCTCTCTGTTACACTGATCCTCAGTATAAGACTCTCAGTTATAACACTCTCTCTGTTACACTGACCCTCAGTATAAGACTCTCAGTTATAACAGTCTCTCTGTGTCAATGACCCTCAGTATAAGACTGTCAGTTATAACACTCTCTCTGCTACACTGACCCTCAATATCGGACTCTCAGTTATAACACTCTCTCTGTTACAGTGTCCCTCAGTATAAGACTTTCAGTTATAACACTCTCTCTGTTACACTGACCCTCAGTATAAGACTCATTTATAACACTCTCTCTGTTAGTCTGTCCCTCAGTATATGACTCTCAGTTATTACAATCTCTCTGTTACTCTGTCCATCAGTATAAGATTCTCAGTTATAACACTCTCTCTGTTACACTGACCCTCAGTATAAAACTCTCAGTTATAACACTCACTCCGTTACACTGACCCTCAGTATAAGACTCTCAGTTATAACATTCTCTCTGATAAACTCACTCTCAGTATAAGACTCTCAGTTATAACACTCTCTCTGTTGCACTGATCCTCAGTATAAGACTCTCAGTTATAACATTCTCTCTGTTATACTCACTCTCAGTATAAGACTCTCAGTTATAACACTCTGTTACAATGACCCTCAGTACAAGACTCTCAGTTATAACACTCTCTCTGTTACAGTGTCCCTCAGTATAACACTCTCAGTTATAACACTCTCTCTGTTGCACTGATCCACAGTATAAGACTCTCAGTTATAACATTCTCTCTGTTAAACTCACTCTCAGTATAAGACTCTCAGTTATAACACTCTGTTACAATGACCCTCAGTACAAGACTCTCAGTTATAACACTCTCTCTGTTACAGTGACCCTCAGTATGAGACTCTCAGTTATAACACTCTCTCTGTTACACTGACCCTCAGTATAAGTCTCTCAGTTATAAGTCTCTCTGTTACACTGACCCTCAGTATAAGTCTCTCAGTAATAAGTCTCTCTGTTACACTGACCCACAGTATAAGACTCTCTGTTATAACATTCTCTCTGTTACACTGACCCACAGTATAAGACTCTCTGTAATAACATACTTTCTGTTACACTGACCCGCAGTGTCAGACTCTCGGCTATAATACTGTCTGTTACTCTGTCCCTCAGCAAATGACTCTCTGTTATAACACTCTCCCTGTTACACTGTCCCTCAGTATAAGACTCTCAGTTATAACATTCTCTCTGTTAAACTCACTGTCAGTATGAGACTCTCAGTTATAACACTCTGTTACCCTGTCCCTCAGTATAAGACTCTCAGTTATAACACTCTCTCTGTTACACTGACCCTCAGTATAAAACTCTCAGTTATAACTCTCACTCCGTTACACTGACCCTCAGTATAAGACTCTCAGTTATAACACTCTCTCTGTTACACTGACCCTCAGTATAAGACTCTCAGTTATAACACTCTCTCTGTTACACTGTCCCTCAGTATAAGACTCTCAGTTATAACACTCTCTCTGTTACAGTGTCCCTCAGTATAAGACTCTCAGTTATAACACTCTCTCTGTTACACTGACCCGCAGTGTCAGACTCTCAGCTATAATACTCTCTGTTACTCTGTCCCTCAGTAAATGACTCTCTGTTATAACACTCTCCCTGTTACACAGTCCCTCAGTATAAGTCTCTCAGTTATAACACTCTCTCTGTTACACTGTCCCTCAGTATAAGACTCTCAGTTATAACAATCTCTCTGTTACACTGAACCACAGTATATGACTCACAGTTATTACACTCTCCCTGTTACACTGACCCTCAGAAAAAGACTCTCAGTTATAACACTCTCTCTGTTACACTGACCCTCAGTATGTGACTCTCAGTTATTACAATCTCTCTGTTACACTGTCCCTCGGTATGAGAGTCTCAGTTATAACATTCTCTCTGTTAAACTCACTCTCAGTATAAGACTCTCAGTTATAACACTCTCTCTGTTGCACTGATCCTCAGTATAAGACTCTCAGTTATAACATTCTCTCGGTTACACTGTCCCTCAGTATAACTCTCTCAGTTATAACACTCTCTCTGTTACACTGACCCTCAGTATAAGTCTCTCATTTGTAACAGTCTCTCTGTTACACTGACCCACAGTATAAGACTCTCAGTTATAACACTCTCTCTGCTACACTGACCCTCAATATCGGACTCTCAGTTATAACACTCTCTCTGTTACAGTGCCCCTCAGTATAAGACTATCAGTTATAACACTCTCTCTGTTACACTGACCCTCAGTATGTGACTCTCAGTTATGACAATCTCTCTGTTACACTGACCCTCAGTATAAGACTCTCAGTTATAACACTCTCTCTGCTACACTGACCCTCAATATCGGACTCTCAGTTATAACACTCTCTCTGTTACAGTGCCCCTCAGTATAAGACTATCAGTTATAACACTCTCTCTGCTACACTGACCCTCAATATCGGACTCTCAGTTATAAAACTCTCTCTAACACACTGTCCCTCAGTATAAGACTCACTGTTATAACACTAATGTTACACTGTCCCTCAGTGTACGACTCTGTTATAACTCTCTCTATTACACTGACCCTCAGTATAAGACTCTCAGTTATAACACTCCCTCTGTTACACAGTCCCGCAGTATAAGACACTCAGTTATAACACTCTCTCTGTTATACTGTCCCTCAGTGTAAGACTCTCTGTTATAACACTCCCTCTGTTACTCTGTCCCTCAGTTTCAGATTCTCGGTTATAACACTCTGTTACACTGTCCCTCAGAAGAAGACTCTCAGTTTTAACACTCCCTCTGTTACACTGTCCCTCAGTATAAGATTCTCAGTTATAACACTCTGTTACACTGACCCTCAGTATAAGACTCTCAGTTATAACACTCCCTCTGTGACACAGTCCCTCAGTATAAGATTCTCGGTTATAACACTCTCTCTGTTACACTGTCCCTCAGTATAAGACACTCAGTTATAACATTCTCTCTGTTAAACTCACTGTCAGTATAAGACTCTCAGTTATAACACTCTGTTACACTGTCCCTCAGTATAAGACTCTCACTTATAACACTCTCTCTGTTACACTGACCCTCAGTATAAAACTCTCAGTTATAACACTCACTCCGTTACACTGACCCTCAGTATAAGACTCTCAGTTATAACATTCTCTCTGTTAAACTCACTCTCAGTATAAGACTCTCAGTTATTACACTCTCTCTGTTGCACTGATCCTCAGTATAAGACTCTCAGTTATAACATTCTCTCTGTTAAACTCACTCTCAGTATAAGACTCTCAGTTATTACACTCTCTCTGTTGCACTGATCCTCAGTATAAGACTCTCAGTTATAACACTCTCTCTGTTCCACTGACCCTCAGTATAAGTCTCTCAGTTATAAGTCTCTCTGTTACACTGACCCACAGTGTCTGACTCTCGGCTACAATACTCTCTGTTACTCTGTCCCTCAGTAAATCACTCTCTGTTATAACACTCTCCCTGTTGCACTGTCCCTCAGTATAAGACTCTCAGTTATAACACTCTCTCTGTTACACTGTCCCTCAGTATAAGACACTCAGTTATAACATTCTCTCTGTTAAACTCACTGTCAGTATAAGACTCTCAGTTATAACACTCTGTTACACTGTCCCTCAGTATAAGACTCTCAGTTATAACACTCCTCTCTGTTACACTGTCCCTCAATATAAGAATCTCAGTTACAACAATCTCTCTGTTACACTGACCCTCAGTATAAGACACTCAGTTATAACACTCTCTCTGTTACACTGTCCCTCAGTATAAGACTCTCAGTTATAACATTCTCTCTGTTAAACTCACTCTCAGTATAAGACTCTCAGTTATAACACTCTCTGTTGCACTGATCCTCAGTATAAGACTCTCAGTTATAACATTCTCTCTGTTACACTGTCCTTCACTGAAAGACTCTCATGTATAACACTCTCTCTGTTACACTGGCCCTCAGTATAACACTCTCAGTTATAACATTTTCTCTGTTACACTGACCCTCAGTATAAGACTCTCAGTTATAACAGTCTCTCTGTGTCAATGACCCTCAGTATAAGACTGTCAGTTATAACACTCTCTCTGTTACACTGACCCTCAGTATAAGTCTCTCAGTTATAACACTCTCTCTGTTACACTGTCCCTCAGTATAAGACACTCAGTTGTAGCACTCCCTCTGTTACACTGTCCCTCAGTGTAAGACTCTCAGTTATAACACTCTCTCAGTTACACTGTCCCTCAGTATAAGACTCTCAGTTATAACACTCCTCTCTGTTACACTGTCCCTCAATATAAGAATCTCAGTTACAACAATCTCTCTGTTACACTGACCCTCAGTATAAGACACTCAGTTATAACACTCTCTCTGTTACACTGTCCCTCAGTATAAGACTCTCAGTTATAACATTCTCTCTGTTGAACTCACTCTCAGTATAAGACTCTCAGTTATAACACTCTCTGTTGCACTGATCCTCAGTATAAGACTCTCAGTTATAACATTCTCTCTGTTAAACTCAATCTCAGTATAAGACTCTCAGTTGTAACACTCTGTTACACTGACCCTCAGAAAAGACTCTCAGTTATAACACTCCCTCTGTTACAGTGTCCCTCAGTATAAGACTCTCAGTTATAACATTCTCTCAGTTACACTGTCCCTCAGTATAACTCTCTCAGTTATAACACTCTCTCTGTTACACTGACCCTCAGTATAAGTCTCTCAGTTATAACAGTCTCTCTGTTACACTGACCCACAGTATAAGACTCTCTGTTATAACATACACTCTGTTACACTGGCCCGCAGTGTCAGACTCTCAGCTATAATACTCTCTGTTACTCTGTCCCTCAGTAAATGACTTTCTGATATAACACTCTCCCTGTTACACTGTCCCTCAGTATAAGACTCTCAGTTATAACAGTCTCTCTGTGTCAATGACCCTCAGTATAAGACTGTCAGTTATAACACTCTCTCTGCTACACTGACCCTCAATATCGGACTCTCAGTTACAACACTCTCTCTGTTACAGTGTCCCTCAGTATAAGACTCATTTATAACACTCTCTCTGTTACTCTGTCCCTCAGTATGTGACTCTCAGTTATTACAATCTCTCTGTTACACTGTCCCTCGGTATGAGAGTCTCAGTTATAACACACTCTCTGTTACTCTGTCCCTCAGTATAAGACTCTCAGTTATAACAATCTCTCTGTTACACTGATCCTCAGTATAAGGCTCTCAGTTATAACACTCTCTCTGTTACACTGGCCCTCAGTATAACACTCTCAGTTATAACACTCTCTCTGTTACACTGACCCTCAGTATAAGACTCTCAGTTATAACAGTCTCTCTGTGTCAATGACCCTCAGTATAAGACTGTCAGTTATAACACTCTCTCTGCTACACTGACCCTCAATATCGGACTCTCAGTTATAACACTCTCTCTGTTACAGTGTCCCTCAGTATAAGACTTTCAGTTATAACACTCTCTCTGTTACACTGACCCTCAGTATAAGACTCATTTATAACACTCTCTCTGTTAGTCTGTCCCTCAGTATATGACTCTCAGTTATTACAATCTCTCTGTTACTCTGTCCATCAGTATAAGATTCTCAGTTATAACACTCTCTCTGTTACACTGACCCTCAGTATAAAACTCTCAGTTATAACACTCACTCCGTTACACTGACCCTCAGTATAAGACTCTCAGTTATAACATTCTCTCTGATAAACTCACTCTCAGTATAAGACTCTCAGTTATAACACTCTCTCTGTTGCACTGATCCTCAGTATAAGACTCTCAGTTATAACATTCTCTCTGTTATACTCACTCTCAGTATAAGACTCTCAGTTATAACACTCTGTTACAATGACCCTCAGTACAAGACTCTCAGTTATAACACTCTCTCTGTTACAGTGTCCCTCAGTATAACACTCTCAGTTATAACACTCTCTCTGTTGCACTGATCCACAGTATAAGACTCTCAGTTATAACATTCTCTCTGTTAAACTCACTCTCAGTATAAGACTCTCAGTTATAACACTCTGTTACAATGACCTTCAGTACAAGACTCTCAGTTATAACACTCTCTCTGTTACAGTGACCCTCAGTATGAGACTCTCAGTTATAACACTCTCTCTGTTACACTGACCCTCAGTATAAGTCTCTCAGTTATAAGTCTCTCTGTTACACTGACCCTCAGTATAAGACTCTCTGTTATAACATTCTCTCTGTTACACTGACCCACAGTATAAGACTCTCTGTAATAACATACTTTCTGTTACACTGACCCGCAGTGTCAGACTCTCGGCTATAATACTGTCTGTTACTCTGTCCCTCAGCAAATGACTCTCTGTTATAACACTCTCCCTGTTACACTGTCCCTCAGTATAAGACTCTCAGTTATAACATTCTCTCTGTTAAACTCACTGTCAGTATGAGACTCTCAGTTATAACACTCTGTTACCCTGTCCCTCAGTATAAGACTCTCAGTTATAACACTCTCTCTGTTACACTGACCCTCAGTATAAAACTCTCAGTTATAACTCTCACTCCGTTACACTGACCCTCAGTATAAGACTCTCAGTTATAACACTCTCTCTGTTACACTGACCCTCAGTATAAGACTCTCAGTTATAACACTCTGTTACACTGACCCTCAGTATAAGACTCTCAGTTATAACACTCTCTCTGTTACAGTGTCCCTCAGTATAAGACTCTCAGTTATAACACTCTCTCTGTTACACTGACCCGCAGTGTCAGACTCTCAGCTATAATACTCTCTGTTACTCTGTCCCTCAGTAAATGACTCTCTGTTATAACACTCTCCCTGTTACACAGTCCCTCAGTATAAGTCTCTCAGTTATAACACTCTCTCTGTTACACTGTCCCTCAGTATAAGACTCTCAGTTATAACAATCTCTCTGTTACACTGAACCACAGTATATGACTCACAGTTATTACACTCTCCCTGTTACACTGACCCTCAGAAAAAGACTCTCAGTTATAACACTCTCTCTGTTACACTGACCCTCAGTATGTGGCTCTCAGTTATTACAATCTCTCTGTTACACTGTCCCTCGGTATGAGAGTCTCAGTTATAACATTCCCTCTGTTAAACTCACTCTCAGTATAAGACTCTCAGTTATAACACTCTCTCTGTTGCACTGATCCTCAGTATAAGACTCTCAGTTATAACATTCTCTCGGTTACACTGTCCCTCAGTATAACTCTCTCAGTTATAACACTCTCTCTGTTACACTGACCCTCAGTATAAGTCTCTCATTTGTAACAGTCTCTCTGTTACACTGACCCACAGTATAAGACTCTCAGTTATAACACTCTCTCTGCTACACTGACCCTCAATATCGGACTCTCAGTTATAACACTCTCTCTGTTACAGTGCCCCTCAGTATAAGACTATCAGTTATAACACTCTCTCTGTTACACTGACCCTCAGTATGTGACTCTCAGTTATGACAATCTCTCTGTTACACTGACCCTCAGTATAAGACTCTCAGTTATAACACTCTCTCTGCTACACTGACCCTCAATATCGGACTCTCAGTTATAACACTCTCTCTGTTACAGTGCCCCTCAGTATAAGACTATCAGTTATAACACTCTCTCTGTTACACTGTCCCTCAGTATAAGACACTCAGTTATAACATTCTCTCTGTTAAACTCACTGTCAGTATAAGACTCTCAGTTATAACACTCTGTTACACTGTCCCTCGGTATGAGAGTCTCAGTTATAACATTCTCTCTGTTACACTGTCCCTCAGTATAAGACTCACTGTTATAACACTCATGTTACACTGTCCCTCAGTGTAAGACTGTTATAACTCTCTCTATTACACTGACCCTCAGTATTAGACTCACAGTTATAACACTCTCTCTGTTACACTGTCCTTCACTGAAAGACTCTCATGTATAACACTCTCTCTGTTACACTGGCCCTCAGTATAACACTCTCAGTTATAACACTCTCTCTGTTACACTGACCCTCAGTATAAGACTCTCAGTTATAACAGTCTCTCTGTGTCAATGAACCTCAGTATAAGACTCTCAGTTATAGCACTCTCTCAATTACACTGACCCTCAGTATAAAACTCTCAGTTATAACACTCCCTCTGTTACACTGTCCCTCAGTATAAGACACTCAGTTATAGCACTCCCTCTGTTATACTGACCCTCAGTGTAAGACTCTCAGTTATAACACTCTGTCTGTTACACTGTCCCTCAGTATAAGACTCTCAGTTATAACATTCTCTCTGATAAACTCACTGTCAGTATAAGACTCTCAGTTATAACACTCTCTCTGTTACTCTGACCCTCAGTATAAAACTCTCAGTGATAACACTCACTCCGTTACACTGACCCTCAGTATAAGACTCTCAGTTATAACATTCTCTCTGTTAAACTCACTCTCAGTATAAGACTCTCAGTTACAACACTCTCTCTGTTGCACTGATCCTCAGTATAAGACTCTCAGTTATAACATTCTCTCTGTTAAACTCACTCTCAGTATAAGACTCTCAGTTATAACACTCTGTTACACTGACCCTCAGAATAAGACTCTCAGTTATAACATTCTCTCGGTTTCACTGTCCCTCAATATAACTATCTCAGTTATAACACTCTCTCTGTTACACTGACCCTCAGTATAAGTCTATCAGTTATAAAAGTCTCTCTGTTACACTGACCCACAGTATAAGACTCTCTGTTATAACATACTCTCTGTTACACTGACCCGCAGTGTCAGACTCTCAGCTATAATACTCTCTGTTACTCTGTCCCTCAGTAAATGACTCTCTATTATAACATTCTCCCTGTTACACTGTCCCTCAGTATAAGACTCTCAGTCATAACACTCTCTCTGTTACACTGTCCCTCAGTATAAGACTCTCAGTTATAACAGTCTCTCTGTTACACTGACCCTCAGTATAAAACTCTCAGTTATAACACTCACTCTGTTACACTGACCCTCAGTATAAGACTCTCAGTTATAACACTCTCTCTGTTACACTGACCCTCAGTATAAGACTCTCAGTTATAACATTCTCTCTGTTAAACTCACTCTCAGTATAAGACTTTCAGTTATAACACTCTCTCTGTTGCACTGATCCTCAGTATAAGACTCTCAGTTATAACACTCTCTCTGTTACACTGTCCCTCAGTATAAGACTCACAGTTATAACAATCTCTCTGTTACACTGAACCACAGTATATGACTCACAGTTATTACACTCTCCCTGTTACACTGACCCTCAGTATAAGACTCTCAATTATAACACTCTCTCTGTTACAATGACCCTCAGTATAAGACTCTCAGTTATAACACTCTGTTACACTGACCCTCAGTATAAGACTCTCAGTTATAACACTCTCTCTGTTACAGTGTCCCTCAGTATAAGACTATCAGTTATAACACTCTATCTGTTACACTGACCCTCAGTATAAGACTCATTTATAACACTCTCTCTGTTACTCTGTCCCTTAGTATGTGACTCTCAGTTATTACAATCTCTCTGTTACACTGTCCCTCGGTATGAGAGTCTCAGTTATAACACTCTCTCTGTTACACTGTCCCTCAGTATAAGACTCTCAGTTATAACACTCTCTGTTACTCTGTCCCTCAGTATAAGACTCTCAGTTATAACAATCTCTCTGTTACACTGATCCTCAGTATAAGACTCTGTTATAACTCTCTCTATTACACTGACCCTCAGTATTAGATTCACAGTTATAACACTCTCTCTGTTACACTGGCCCTCAGTATAACACTCTCAGTTATAACACTCTCTCTGTTACACTGACCCTCAGTATAAGACACTCAGTTATAACACTCTCTCTGTTACACTGACACTCAGTATAAGACACTCAGTTATAACACTCCCTCTGTTACTCTGTCCCTCAGTATAAGATTCTCAGTTATAACACTCTGTTACACTGACCCTCAGTATAAGACTCTCAGTAATAACACTCCCTCTGTTACACAGTCCCTCAGTATAAGACACTCAGTTATAACACTCTGTTATACTGTCCCTCAGTGTAAGACTCTCAGTTATAACACTCCCTCCGTTACTCTGTCCCTCAGTATAAGATTCTCGGTTATAACACTCTGTTACACTGACCCTCAGTATAAGAGTCTCAGTTATAACACTCCCTCTGTTACACTGTCCCTCAGTATAAGACACTCAGTTATAACACTCTGTCTGTTCCACTGTCCCTCAGTAGAAGACTCTCAGTTATAACACTCTCTCAGTTACACTGACCCTCAGTATAAGACTCTCAGTTATAACACTCCCTCTGTTACACTGTCCCTCAGTATAAGACACTCAGTTGTAGCACTCCCTCTGTTACACTGTCCCTCAGTGTAAGACTCTCAGTTATAACACTCTGTCTGTTACACTGTCCCTCAGTATAAGACTCTCATTTATAACACTCCCTCTGTTACACTGTCCCTCAGTATAAGACACTCAGTTATAACACTCTCTCTGTTACACTGTCCCTCAGTATAAGACACTCAGTTATAACATTCTCTCTGTTAAACTCACTGTCAGTATAAGACTCTCAGTTATAACACTCTGTTACACTGTCCCTCAGTATAAGACTCTCAGTTATAACACTCCTCTCTGTTACACTGTCCCTCAATATAAGAATCTCAGTTACAACAATCTCTCTGTTACACTGACCCTCAGTATAAGACACTCAGTTATAACACTCTCTCTGTTACACTGTCCCTCAGAAAAAGACTCTCAGTTATAACACTCTCTCTGTTACACTGACCCTCAGTATAAGACTCTCAGTTATAACATTCTCTCTGTTAAACTCACTCTCAGTATAAGACTCTCAGTTATAACACTCTCTGTTGCACTGATCCTCAGTATAAGACTCTCAGTTATAACATTCTCTCTGTTACACTGTCCTTCACTGAAAGACTCTCATGTATAACACTCTCTCTGTTACACTGGCCCTCAGTATAACACTCTCAGTTATAACATTCTCTCTGTTACACTGACCCTCAGTATAAGACTCTCAGTTATAACAGTCTCTCTGTGTCAATGACCCTCAGTATAAGACTGTCAGTTATAACACTCTCTCTGTTACACTGACCCTCAGTATAAGTCTCTCAGTTATAACACTCTCTCTGTTACACTGTCCCTCAGTATAAGACACTCAGTTGTAGCACTCCCTCTGTTACACTGTCCCTCAGTGTAAGACTCTCAGTTATAACACTCTGTCTGTTACACTGTCCCTCAGTATAAGACTCTCAGTTATAACACTCCTCTCTGTTACACTGTCCCTCAATATAAGAATCTCAGTTACAACAATCTCTCTGTTACACTGACCCTCAGTATAAGACACTCAGTTATAACACTCTCTCTGTTACACTGTCCCTCAGTATAAGACTCTCAGTTATAACATTCTCTCTGTTGAACTCACTCTCAGTATAAGACTCTCAGTTATAACACTCTCTGTTGCACTGATCCTCAGTATAAGACTCTCAGTTATAACATTCTCTCTGTTAAACTCAATCTCAGTATAAGACTCTCAGTTGTAAGACTCTGTTACACTGACCCTCAGAAAAGACTCTCAGTTATAACACTCCCTCTGTTACAGTGTCCCTCAGTATAAGACTCTCAGTTATAACATTCTCTCAGTTACACTGTCCCTCAGTATAACTCTCTCAGTTATAACACTCTCTCTGTTACACTGACCCTCAGTATAAGTCTCTCAGTTATAACAGTCTCTCTGTTACACTGACCCACAGTATAAGACTCTCTGTTATAACATACACTCTGTTACACTGGCCCGCAGTGTCAGACTCTCAGCTATAATACTCTC
Source organism: Isurus oxyrinchus (assembly GCA_026770705.1). NCBI lineage: Eukaryota > Metazoa > Chordata > Chondrichthyes > Lamniformes > Lamnidae > Isurus > Isurus oxyrinchus. The sequence goes on from JANJGN010001303.1 coordinate 26,895, forward strand.
TGTTACTCTGTCCCTCAGTAAATGACTTTCTGATATAACACTCTCCCTGTTACACTGTCCCTCAGTATAAGACTCTCAGTTATAACACTCTCTCTGTTACACTGACCCTCAGTATAAGACTCTCAGTTATAACAGTCTCTCTGTGTCAATGACCCTCAGTATAAGACTGTCAGTTATAACACTCTCTCTGCTACACTGACCCTCAATATCGGACTCTCAGTTACAACACTCTCTCTGTTACAGTGTCCCTCAGTATAAGACTCATTTATAACACTCTCTCTGTTACTCTGTCCCTCAGTATGTGACTCTCAGTTATTACAATCTCTCTGTTACACTGTCCCTCGGTATGAGAGTCTCAGTTATAACACACTCTCTGTTACTCTGTCCCTCAGTATAAGACTCTCAGTTATAACAATCTCTCTGTTACACTGATCCTCAGTATAAGACTCTCAGTTATAACACTCTCTCTGTTACACTGACCCTCAGTATAAGACTCTCAGTTATAACAGTCTCTCTGTGTCAATGACCCTCAGTATAAGACTGTCAGTTATAACACTCTCTCTGCTACACTGACCCTCAATATCGGACTCTCAGTTATAACACTCTCTCTGTTACAGTGTCCCTCAGTATAAGACTTTCAGTTATAACACTCTCTCTGTTACACTGACCCTCAGTATAAGACTCATTTATAACACTCTCTCTGTTAGTCTGTCCCTCAGTATATGACTCTCAGTTATTACAATCTCTCTGTTACTCTGTCCATCAGTATAAGATTCTCAGTTATAACACTCTCTCTGTTACACTGACCCTCAGTATAAAACTCTCAGTTATAACACTCACTCCGTTACACTGACCCTCAGTATAAGACTCTCAGTTATAACATTCTCTCTGATAAACTCACTCTCAGTATAAGACTCTCAGTTATAACACTCTCTCTGTTGCACTGATCCTCAGTATAAGACTCTCAGTTATAACATTCTCTCTGTTATACTCACTCTCAGTATAAGACTCTCAGTTATAACACTCTGTTACAATGACCCTCAGTACAAGACTCTCAGTTATAACACTCTCTCTGTTACAGTGTCCCTCAGTATAACACTCTCAGTTATAACACTCTCTCTGTTGCACTGATCCACAGTATAAGACTCTCAGTTATAACATTCTCTCTGTTAAACTCACTCTCAGTATAAGACTCTCAGTTATAACACTCTGTTACAATGACCCTCAGTACAAGACTCTCAGTTATAACACTCTCTCTGTTACAGTGACCCTCAGTATGAGACTCTCAGTTATAACACTCTCTCTGTTACACTGACCCTCAGTATAAGTCTCTCAGTTATAAGTCTCTCTGTTACACTGACCCTCAGTATAAGTCTCTCAGTAATAAGTCTCTCTGTTACACTGACCCACAGTATAAGACTCTCTGTTATAACATTCTCTCTGTTACACTGACCCACAGTATAAGACTCTCTGTAATAACATACTTTCTGTTACACTGACCCGCAGTGTCAGACTCTCGGCTATAATACTGTCTGTTACTCTGTCCCTCAGCAAATGACTCTCTGTTATAACACTCTCCCTGTTACACTGTCCCTCAGTATAAGACTCTCAGTTATAACATTCTCTCTGTTAAACTCACTGTCAGTATGAGACTCTCAGTTATAACACTCTGTTACCCTGTCCCTCAGTATAAGACTCTCAGTTATAACACTCTCTCTGTTACACTGACCCTCAGTATAAAACTCTCAGTTATAACTCTCACTCCGTTACACTGACCCTCAGTATAAGACTCTCAGTTATAACACTCTCTCTGTTACACTGACCCTCAGTATAAGACTCTCAGTTATAACACTCTCTCTGTTACACTGTCCCTCAGTATAAGACTCTCAGTTATAACACTCTCTCTGTTACAGTGTCCCTCAGTATAAGACTCTCAGTTATAACACTCTCTCTGTTACACTGACCCGCAGTGTCAGACTCTCAGCTATAATACTCTCTGTTACTCTGTCCCTCAGTAAATGACTCTCTGTTATAACACTCTCCCTGTTACACAGTCCCTCAGTATAAGTCTCTCAGTTATAACACTCTCTCTGTTACACTGTCCCTCAGTATAAGACTCTCAGTTATAACAATCTCTCTGTTACACTGAACCACAGTATATGACTCACAGTTATTACACTCTCCCTGTTACACTGACCCTCAGAAAAAGACTCTCAGTTATAACACTCTCTCTGTTACACTGACCCTCAGTATGTGACTCTCAGTTATTACAATCTCTCTGTTACACTGTCCCTCGGTATGAGAGTCTCAGTTATAACATTCTCTCTGTTAAACTCACTCTCAGTATAAGACTCTCAGTTATAACACTCTCTCTGTTGCACTGATCCTCAGTATAAGACTCTCAGTTATAACATTCTCTCGGTTACACTGTCCCTCAGTATAACTCTCTCAGTTATAACACTCTCTCTGTTACACTGACCCTCAGTATAAGTCTCTCATTTGTAACAGTCTCTCTGTTACACTGACCCACAGTATAAGACTCTCAGTTATAACACTCTCTCTGCTACACTGACCCTCAATATCGGACTCTCAGTTATAACACTCTCTCTGTTACAGTGCCCCTCAGTATAAGACTATCAGTTATAACACTCTCTCTGTTACACTGACCCTCAGTATGTGACTCTCAGTTATGACAATCTCTCTGTTACACTGACCCTCAGTATAAGACTCTCAGTTATAACACTCTCTCTGCTACACTGACCCTCAATATCGGACTCTCAGTTATAACACTCTCTCTGTTACAGTGCCCCTCAGTATAAGACTATCAGTTATAACACTCTCTCTGCTACACTGACCCTCAATATCGGACTCTCAGTTATAAAACTCTCTCTAACACACTGTCCCTCAGTATAAGACTCACTGTTATAACACTAATGTTACACTGTCCCTCAGTGTACGACTCTGTTATAACTCTCTCTATTACACTGACCCTCAGTATAAGACTCTCAGTTATAACACTCCCTCTGTTACACAGTCCCGCAGTATAAGACACTCAGTTATAACACTCTCTCTGTTATACTGTCCCTCAGTGTAAGACTCTCTGTTATAACACTCCCTCTGTTACTCTGTCCCTCAGTTTCAGATTCTCGGTTATAACACTCTGTTACACTGTCCCTCAGAAGAAGACTCTCAGTTTTAACACTCCCTCTGTTACACTGTCCCTCAGTATAAGATTCTCAGTTATAACACTCTGTTACACTGACCCTCAGTATAAGACTCTCAGTTATAACACTCCCTCTGTGACACAGTCCCTCAGTATAAGATTCTCGGTTATAACACTCTCTCTGTTACACTGTCCCTCAGTATAAGACACTCAGTTATAACATTCTCTCTGTTAAACTCACTGTCAGTATAAGACTCTCAGTTATAACACTCTGTTACACTGTCCCTCAGTATAAGACTCTCACTTATAACACTCTCTCTGTTACACTGACCCTCAGTATAAAACTCTCAGTTATAACACTCACTCCGTTACACTGACCCTCAGTATAAGACTCTCAGTTATAACATTCTCTCTGTTAAACTCACTCTCAGTATAAGACTCTCAGTTATTACACTCTCTCTGTTGCACTGATCCTCAGTATAAGACTCTCAGTTATAACATTCTCTCTGTTAAACTCACTCTCAGTATAAGACTCTCAGTTATTACACTCTCTCTGTTGCACTGATCCTCAGTATAAGACTCTCAGTTATAACACTCTCTCTGTTCCACTGACCCTCAGTATAAGTCTCTCAGTTATAAGTCTCTCTGTTACACTGACCCACAGTGTCTGACTCTCGGCTACAATACTCTCTGTTACTCTGTCCCTCAGTAAATCACTCTCTGTTATAACACTCTCCCTGTTGCACTGTCCCTCAGTATAAGACTCTCAGTTATAACACTCTATCTGTTACACTGTCCCTCAGTATCAGACTCTCAGTTATAACAATCTCTCTGTTACACTGATCCTCAGTATAAGACTCCCAGTTATTACACTCTGCTACATTCACCCTCAGTATAAGACTGAGTTATAACACTCTCTCTGTTACACTGACCCAAAGTATGCGACTCTCAGTAATAACACTCTCTCTGGTACACCGTCCCTCAGTATAAGACTCTCAGTTATAACGAACTCTCTGTTACACTCACCCTCAGTATCAGACTCTCAGTTATAACACTCTCTCTGTTACACTGTCCCTCAGTAGAAGACTCTCAGTTATAACACTCTCTCTTTTACTCAGTCCCTCGGTATAGGAGTCTCAGTGAAAATACACTCTCTGTTACACTGTCCCACAGATTAAACTCTCAGTTATAACACTCTGTTACACTGACCCAAAGTATAAGACTCTCAGTTATAACACTCGTTACACTGACACTCAATATAAGATTCTCTGTTATAACACTCGCACTGTTACACTGTCCCTCAGTATAAGACTCTCAGTTATAACACTCTCTCTGCTACACTGACCCTCAGTATAGGACTCTCAGTTATAACACTCTCTCTGTTACACTGACCTTCAGTATAAGACTCTCAGTTATAACAATCTCTCTGTTACACTGATCCTCAGTATAAGACTCTCATTTATAACACTCTCTCTGTTACACTGCTCCTCAGTATAAGAATCTCAGTTATAACACTCTCTCTGTTAAACTGTCCCTCAGTATAAGACTCTCAGTTATAACACTCTGTGACACTGATCCTCAGTATAAGACTCTCAGGTATACCACTCTGTTACACTGACCCTCAGTCTAAGACTCACAGTTATAACAATTTCTCTGTTACACTGACCCTCATTTTTAGACTCTCAGTTATAACACTGTCTCTGTGAAATTGACCCTTTTCATAAGTCTCTCAGTTATAACAATCTCTCTGTAACAGTGATCCTCAGTATAAGACTCTCAGTTATAACACTCTGTTACACTGACACTCAATATAAGATTCTCTGTTATAACACTCGCACTGTTACACTGTCCCTCAGTATAAGACACAGTGATAACAATCTCTCTGTTACACTGATCCTCAGTAAAAGACTCTCAGTTATACCACTCTCTCTGTTACACTGTCCCTCAGTATAAGACTCTCAGTTATAACAATCTCTCTGTTACACTGACCCTCAGTATAAGACTCTCAGTTATAACGCTCTCTCTGTTATACTGAGGGACAGTGTAACAGAGAGAGTGTTATAACTGAGAGTCTTATACTGAGGGACAGTGTAAGACTCTCAGTTATAACACTCTCTCTGTTGCACAGAAAATCAGGATAAGACCCTCAGTTATAACACTCTCTGCTACATTGACCCTCAGTGTAAGACTCTCAGTTATAACACTCTCTCTGTTACATTGACCCTCAGTATAAGACTCTCAGTTATAACACTCTCTCTGTTACACTGACCCTCAGAATAACACACTCAGTTATAACACTCTCTCTGTTACACTTTCCCTCAGTATAAGACTCTCAGTTATACCACTCTGTTACACTGACCCTCAGTATAAGATTCTCAGTTATAACACTCTCTCTGTTACACTGACCCTCAGTATAAGATTCTCAGTTATAACACTCTCTCTGTTACACTTTCCCTCAGTATAAGACTCTCAGTTACAACAATCTCTCTGTAACACTGACCCTCAGTATAAGACTCTGTTATAACACTCTCTCTGTTACACTGACACTCAGTATAAGACTCTCAGTTATAACACTCTCTCTGTTACACTGACACTCAGTATAAGACTCTCAGTTATAACACTCTCTCTGTTACAATGACCCTCAGTATAAGACTCTCAGTTATAACACTCTCTCTGTTATACTGAGTGTCAGTATAAGACTCTAAGTTATAATACTCCCTCTGTTACACTGTCCCTCAGTATAAGACTCTCAGTTATAACACTCTCTCTGCTACACTGACCGTTAGTATAAGACTCTCAGTAATAACACTCTCTGTTACACTGTCCCTAAATATAAGACTCTCAGTTATAACACTCTCTCAGTTACACTGAACATCAGGATAAGACTCTCAGTTATAACACTCTCTCTGTTAAATTGACCCTCAGTATAAGACACTCAGTTATAAAAATTTCTCTGTTGCACTTATGCTCAGTAGAAGACTCTCTGTTATCAGACTGTCTCTGGTACACTGTCCCTCAGTATAAGACACTCAGTTGTAACACTCTCTCTGTTAAACTGTCCCTCAGTATAAGACTCTCAGTTATAACACTCTCTGTTAAACTAACCCTCAGTATAAGACTCTCAGTTATAACACTCTGTTACAATGACCCTCAGTACAAGACTCTCAGTTATAACACTCTCTCTGTTACAGTGTCCCTCAGTATAACACTCTCAGTTATAACACTCTCTCTGTTGCACTGATCCACAGTATAAGACTCTCAGTTATAACATTCTCTCTGTTAAACTCACTCTCAGTATAAGACTCTCAGTTATAACACTCTGTTACAATGACCCTCAGTACAAGACTCTCAGTTATAACACTCTCTCTGTTACAGTGACCCTCAGTATGAGACTCTCAGTTATAACACTCTCTCTGTTACACTGACCCTCAGTATAAGTCTCTCAGTTATAAGTCTCTCTGTTACACTGACCCTCAGTATAAGTCTCTCAGTAATAAGTCTCTCTGTTACACTGACCCACAGTATAAGACTCTCTGTTATAACATTCTCTCTGTTACACTGACCCACAGTATAAGACTCTCTGTAATAACATACTTTCTGTTACACTGACCCGCAGTGTCAGACTCTCGGCTATAATACTGTCTGTTACTCTGTCCCTCAGCAAATGACTCTCTGTTATAACTCTCCCTGTTACACTGTCCCTCAGTATAAGACTCTCAGTTATAACATTCTCTCTGTTAAACTCACTGTCAGTATGAGACTCTCAGTTATAACACTCTGTTACCCTGTCCCTCAGTATAAGACTCTCAGTTATAACACTCTCTCTGTTACACTGACCCTCAGTATAAAACTCTCAGTTATAACTCTCACTCCGTTACACTGACCCTCAGTATAAGACTCTCAGTTATAACACTCTCTCTGTTACACTGACCCTCAGTATAAGACTCTCAGTTATAACACTCTCTCTGTTACACTGTCCCTCAGTATAAGACTCTCAGTTATAACACTCTCTCTGTTACAGTGTCCCTCAGTATAAGACTCTCAGTTATAACACTCTCTCTGTTACACTGACCCGCAGTGTCAGACTCTCAGCTATAATACTCTCTGTTACTCTGTCCCTCAGTAAATGACTCTCTGTTATAACACTCTCCCTGTTACACAGTCCCTCAGTATAAGTCTCTCAGTTATAACACTCTCTCTGTTACACTGTCCCTCAGTATAAGACTCTCAGTTATAACAATCTCTCTGTTACACTGAACCACAGTATATGACTCACAGTTATTACACTCTCCCTGTTACACTGACCCTCAGAAAAAGACTCTCAGTTATAACACTCTCTCTGTTACACTGACCCTCAGTATGTGACTCTCAGTTATTACAATCTCTCTGTTACACTGTCCCTCGGTATGAGAGTCTCAGTTATAACATTCTCTCTGTTAAACTCACTCTCAGTATAAGACTCTCAGTTATAACACTCTCTCTGTTGCACTGATCCTCAGTATAAGACTCTCAGTTATAACATTCTCTCGGTTACACTGTCCCTCAGTATAACTCTCTCAGTTATAACACTCTCTCTGTTACACTGACCCTCAGTATAAGTCTCTCATTTGTAACAGTCTCTCTGTTACACTGACCCACAGTATAAGACTCTCAGTTATAACACTCTCTCTGCTACACTGACCCTCAATATCGGACTCTCAGTTATAACACTCTCTCTGTTACAGTGCCCCTCAGTATAAGACTATCAGTTATAACACTCTCTCTGTTACACTGACCCTCAGTATGTGACTCTCAGTTATGACAATCTCTCTGTTACACTGACCCTCAGTATAAGACTCTCAGTTATAACACTCTCTCTGCTACACTGACCCTCAATATCGGACTCTCAGTTATAACACTCTCTCTGTTACAGTGCCCCTCAGTATAAGACTATCAGTTATAACACTCTCTCTGCTACACTGACCCTCAATATCGGACTCTCAGTTATAAAACTCTCTCTAACACACTGTCCCTCAGTATAAGACTCACTGTTATAACACTAATGTTACACTGTCCCTCAGTGTACGACTCTGTTATAACTCTCTCTATTACACTGACCCTCAGTATAAGACTCTCAGTTATAACACTCCCTCTGTTACACAGTCCCGCAGTATAAGACACTCAGTTATAACACTCTCTCTGTTATACTGTCCCTCAGTGTAAGACTCTCTGTTATAACACTCCCTCTGTTACTCTGTCCCTCAGTTTCAGATTCTCGGTTATAACACTCTGTTACACTGTCCCTCAGAAGAAGACTCTCAGTTTTAACACTCCCTCTGTTACACTGTCCCTCAGTATAAGATTCTCAGTTATAACACTCTGTTACACTGACCCTCAGTATAAGACTCTCAGTTATAACACTCCCTCTGTGACACAGTCCCTCAGTATAAGATTCTCGGTTATAACACTCTCTCTGTTACACTGTCCCTCAGTATAAGACACTCAGTTATAACATTCTCTCTGTTAAACTCACTGTCAGTATAAGACTCTCAGTTATAACACTCTGTTACACTGTCCCTCAGTATAAGACTCTCACTTATAACACTCTCTCTGTTACACTGACCCTCAGTATAAAACTCTCAGTTATAACACTCACTCCGTTACACTGACCCTCAGTATAAGACTCTCAGTTATAACATTCTCTCTGTTAAACTCACTCTCAGTATAAGACTCTCAGTTATTACACTCTCTCTGTTGCACTGATCCTCAGTATAAGACTCTCAGTTATAACATTCTCTCTGTTAAACTCACTCTCAGTATAAGACTCTCAGTTATTACACTCTCTCTGTTGCACTGATCCTCAGTATAAGACTCTCAGTTATAACACTCTCTCTGTTCCACTGACCCTCAGTATAAGTCTCTCAGTTATAAGTCTCTCTGTTACACTGACCCACAGTGTCTGACTCTCGGCTACAATACTCTCTGTTACTCTGTCCCTCAGTAAATCACTCTCTGTTATAACACTCTCCCTGTTGCACTGTCCCTCAGTATAAGACTCTCAGTTATAACACTCTATCTGTTACACTGTCCCTCAGTATCAGACTCTCAGTTATAACAATCTCTCTGTTACACTGATCCTCAGTATAAGACTCCCAGTTATTACACTCTGCTACATTCACCCTCAGTATAAGACTGAGTTATAACACTCTCTCTGTTACACTGACCCAAAGTATGCGACTCTCAGTAATAACACTCTCTCTGGTACACCGTCCCTCAGTATAAGACTCTCAGTTATAACGAACTCTCTGTTACACTCACCCTCAGTATCAGACTCTCAGTTATAACACTCTCTCTGTTACACTGTCCCTCAGTAGAAGACTCTCAGTTATAACACTCTCTCTTTTACTCAGTCCCTCGGTATAGGAGTCTCAGTGAAAATACACTCTCTGTTACACTGTCCCACAGATTAAACTCTCAGTTATAACACTCTGTTACACTGACCCAAAGTATAAGACTCTCAGTTATAACACTCGTTACACTGACACTCAATATAAGATTCTCTGTTATAACACTCGCACTGTTACACTGTCCCTCAGTATAAGACTCTCAGTTATAACACTCTCTCTGCTACACTGACCCTCAGTATAGGACTCTCAGTTATAACACTCTCTCTGTTACACTGACCTTCAGTATAAGACTCTCAGTTATAACAATCTCTCTGTTACACTGATCCTCAGTATAAGACTCTCATTTATAACACTCTCTCTGTTACACTGCTCCTCAGTATAAGAATCTCAGTTATAACACTCTCTCTGTTAAACTGTCCCTCAGTATAAGACTCTCAGTTATAACACTCTGTGACACTGATCCTCAGTATAAGACTCTCAGGTATACCACTCTGTTACACTGACCCTCAGTCTAAGACTCACAGTTATAACAATTTCTCTGTTACACTGACCCTCATTTTTAGACTCTCAGTTATAACACTGTCTCTGTGAAATTGACCCTTTTCATAAGTCTCTCAGTTATAACAATCTCTCTGTAACAGTGATCCTCAGTATAAGACTCTCAGTTATAACACTCTGTTACACTGACACTCAATATAAGATTCTCTGTTATAACACTCGCACTGTTACACTGTCCCTCAGTATAAGACACAGTGATAACAATCTCTCTGTTACACTGATCCTCAGTAAAAGACTCTCAGTTATACCACTCTCTCTGTTACACTGTCCCTCAGTATAAGACTCTCAGTTATAACAATCTCTCTGTTACACTGACCCTCAGTATAAGACTCTCAGTTATAACGCTCTCTCTGTTATACTGAGGGACAGTGTAACAGAGAGAGTGTTATAACTGAGAGTCTTATACTGAGGGACAGTGTAAGACTCTCAGTTATAACACTCTCTCTGTTGCACAGAAAATCAGGATAAGACCCTCAGTTATAACACTCTCTGCTACATTGACCCTCAGTGTAAGACTCTCAGTTATAACACTCTCTCTGTTACATTGACCCTCAGTATAAGACTCTCAGTTATAACACTCTCTCTGTTACACTGACCCTCAGAATAACACACTCAGTTATAACACTCTCTCTGTTACACTTTCCCTCAGTATAAGACTCTCAGTTATACCACTCTGTTACACTGACCCTCAGTATAAGATTCTCAGTTATAACACTCTCTCTGTTACACTGACCCTCAGTATAAGATTCTCAGTTATAACACTCTCTCTGTTACACTTTCCCTCAGTATAAGACTCTCAGTTACAACAATCTCTCTGTAACACTGACCCTCAGTATAAGACTCTGTTATAACACTCTCTCTGTTACACTGACACTCAGTATAAGACTCTCAGTTATAACACTCTCTCTGTTACACTGACACTCAGTATAAGACTCTCAGTTATAACACTCTCTCTGTTACAATGACCCTCAGTATAAGACTCTCAGTTATAACACTCTCTCTGTTATACTGAGTGTCAGTATAAGACTCTAAGTTATAATACTCCCTCTGTTACACTGTCCCTCAGTATAAGACTCTCAGTTATAACACTCTCTCTGCTACACTGACCGTTAGTATAAGACTCTCAGTAATAACACTCTCTGTTACACTGTCCCTAAATATAAGACTCTCAGTTATAACACTCTCTCAGTTACACTGAACATCAGGATAAGACTCTCAGTTATAACACTCTCTCTGTTAAATTGACCCTCAGTATAAGACACTCAGTTATAAAAATTTCTCTGTTGCACTTATGCTCAGTAGAAGACTCTCTGTTATCAGACTGTCTCTGGTACACTGTCCCTCAGTATAAGACACTCAGTTGTAACACTCTCTCTGTTACATTGACCCGCAGTACAAGACTCTCAGTTATAACACTCTCTCTGTTACACGTCCCTCAGTATAAGCCTCTCAGTTATAACACTCTCTCTGTTACACTGATCCTCTGTATAAGACTCTCAGTTATACCACTCTGTTACACTGACCCTCAGTATAAGACTCCCAGTTATAACATTCTCTCTGTTACACTGACACTCAGTATAAGATTCTCAGTTATAACACTCTCTCTGTTACACTGTCGCTCAGTACAAGACTCTCAGTTATAACAATCTCTCTGTTACACTGATCCTCAGTATAAGACTGTCAGTTATAACACTCTCTCTGTTACACTGTCCCTCAGTATAAGACACTCAGTTATAACACTCTCTTTGTTACACTGTCCCTCAGTATAAGACTCTCAGTTATAACACTCTCTCAGTTACACTGACCCTCAGTATTTGACTCTCAGTTATAACACTCTCTCTGTTACACTGTCCCTCAGTATAAGACACTCAGTTATAACACTCTCTGTTACACTGTCCCTCAGTATAAGACTCTCAGTTATAACTCTATCTCTGTTACACTGACCCTCAGTATAAGACTCTCAGTTATACCACTCTGTTACAGTGAACCTCAGTATAAGGCTCTCAGTTATAACAATCTCTCTGTTACACTGACCCTCAGTATAAGACTCTCAGTTATAACAATCTCTCTGTTACACTGACCCTCTGTATAAGACTCTCAGTTATACCACTCTGTTACACTGACCCTCAGTATAAGACTCACAGTTATAACACTCTCTCTGTTACACTGTCCCTCAGTATAAGACTCTCAGTTATAACAGTATCACTGTTACAGTCATCCTCAGTGTAAGACTATCAGTTATAACACTCTGTTACACTGAACCTCAGTATTAGACTCTCAGTTATAACACGCTCTCTGTTACACTGTCCCTCAGTATAAGACACTCAGTTATAAAACTCTCTGTTACACTGTCCCTCAGTATAAGACTCTCAGTTATACCACTCTATTACACTGACCCTCAGTATAAGACTCTCAGTTATACCACTCTGTTACACTGACCCTCAGTATAAGACTCACAGTTATAACACTCTCTCTGTTACCCTACCCTCAGTATAAGACTCTCAGTTATAACACTCTCTCTGTTACCCTACCCTCAGTTTAAGACTCTCAGTTATAACACTCTCTCTGTTACACTGATCCTCTGTATAAGATTCTGTTATTGCACTCTGTTACTCTGTCCCTCAGTATAAGACTCTCAGTTATAACAGTATCACTGTTACAGTCATCCTCAGTGTAAGACTATCAGTTATAACACTCTGTTACACTGAACCTCAGTATTAGACTCTCAGTTATAACACTCTCTCTGTTACACTGTCCCTCAGTTTCAGACTCTCAGTTATAACACTCCATCTGTTAAATTGACCCTTTGTATAAGACTCTCAGTTATAACAATCTCTCTGTAACGCTGATCCTCAGTATAAGATTCTCAGTTATAACATTCTGTTCAATGACACTCAGTATAAGATTCTGTTATAACACTCTCTCTGTTACACTGTCCCGCAGTATAAGACTCTCAGTTATAACACGCTCTCTGTTACAATGATCCTCAGTATAAGACTCTCAGTTAAAACACTCTCTCTGTTACACTGACCCTTAGTATAGGACTCTCAGTTATAACACTCTCTCTGTTACATTGACCCTCAGCATAAGACTCTCAGTTATAACACTCTCTCTGTTACACTGATCCTCTGTATAAGACTCTCAGTTATAACACTCTGTTGCACTGACCCTCAGTATAAGACTCTCAGTTATAACACTCTCTTTGTTACACTGACACTCAGTATAAGACTCTCAGTTATAACACTCTCTCAGTTACACTGACCCTCAGTATTTGACTCTCAGTTATAACACTCTCTCTGTTACACTGTCCCTCAGTATAAGACACTCAGTTATAACACTCTATGTTACACTGTCCCTCAGTATAAGACTCTCAGTTATAACATTCTCTCTGTTACACTGACCCTCAGTATTAGACTCTCAGTTATAACACTCTCTCTGTTACACTGTCGCTCAGTACAAGACTCTCAGTTATAACACTCTCTCTGTTACACTGATCCTCAGTATAAGACTGTCAGTTATAACAGTCTCTCTGTTACACTGTCCCTCAGTATAAGACACTCAGTTATAACACTCTCTTTGTTACACTGTCCCTCAGTATAAGACTCTCAGTTATAACACTCTCTCAGTTACACTGACCCTCAGTATTTGACTCTCAGTTATAACACTCTCTCTGTTACACTGTCCCTCAGTATAAGACACTCAGTTATAACACTCTCTGTTACACTGTCCCTCAGTATAAGACTCTCAGTTATAACTCTATCTCTGTTACACTGACCCTCAGTATAAGACTCTCAGTTATACCACTCTGTTACAGTGAACCTCAGTATAAGGCTCTCAGTTATAACAATCTCTCTGTTACACTGACCCTCAGTATAAGACTCTCAGTTATAACAATCTCTCTGTTACACTGACCCTCTGTATAAGACTCTCAGTTATACCACTCTGTTACACTGACCCTCAGTATAAGACTCACAGTTATAACACTCTCTCTGTTACACTGTCCCTCAGTATAAGACTCTCAGTTATAACAGTATCACTGTTACAGTCATCCTCAGTGTAAGACTATCAGTTATAACACTCTGTTACACTGAACCTCAGTATTAGACTCTCAGTTATAACACGCTCTCTGTTACACTGTCCCTCAGTATAAGACACTCAGTTATAAAACTCTCTGTTACACTGTCCCTCAGTATAAGACTCTCAGTTATACCACTCTATTACAGTGACCCTCAGTATAAGACTCTCAGTTATACCACTCTGTTACACTGACCCTCAGTATAAGACTCACAGTTATAACACTCTCTCTGTTACCCTACCCTCAGTATAAGACTCTCAGTTATAACACTCTCTCTGTTACCCTACCCTCAGTATAAGACTCTCAGTTATAACTCTACCTCTGTTACACTGACCCTTAGTATAGGACTCTCAGTTATAACACTCTCTCTGTTACATTGACCCTCAGCATAAGACTCTCAGTTATAACACTCTCTCTGTTACACTGATCCTCTGTGTAAGACTCTCAGTTATACCACTCTGTTACACTGACCCTCAGTATAGGACTCACAGTTATAACACTCTCTCTGTTCTACTGAGGGACAGTGTAAGACTCTCAGTTATAACACTCTCTCTGTTACATTGACCCGCAGTAAAAGACTCTCAGTTATAACACTCTCTCTGTTACACGTCCCTCAGTATAAGCCTCTCAGCTATAACACTCTCTGTTACACTGACCCTCAGTATACGACTCTCAGTTATAAAACTCTGTGACACTGACCCTCAGTATAAGACATCTCAGTTATAACAATCTCTCTGTTACACTGATCCTCTGTATAAGACTCTCAGTTATAACACTCTCTCTGTTACATTGACCCTCAGCATAAGACTCTCAGTTAGAACACTCTCTCTGTTACACTGATCCTCTGTATAAGACTCTCAGTTATAACACTCTGTTGCACTGACCCTCAGTATAAGACTCTCAGTTAAAACACTCTCTCTGTTACACTGACCCTCAGTATAAGACTCTCAGTTATAACACTCTCTCTGTTACACTGTCCCTCAGTATAAGACACTCAGTTATAACACTCTCTGTTACACTGACCCTCAGTATAAGACTCTCAGTTATACCACTCTGTTACACTGACCATCAGTATAAGACTCACAGTTATAACACTCTCTCTGTTACACTGTCCCTCAGTATTAGACTCTCAGTTATAACACTCTCTCAGTTACACTTAACATCAGGTTAAGACTCTCAGTTATAACACTCTCTCTGTTACATTGACCCGCAGTACAAGACTCTCAGTTATAACACTCTCTCTGTTACACGTCCCTCAGTATAAGCCTCTCAGTTATAACACTCTCTCTGTTACACTGATCCTCTGTATAAGACTCTCAGTTATACCACTCTGTTACACTGACCCTCAGTATAAGACTCCCAGTTATAACATTCTCTCTGTTACACTGACACTCAGTATAATATTCTCAGTTATAACACTCTCTCTGTTACACTGTCGCTCAGTACAAGACTCTCAGTTATAACAATCTCTCTGTTACACTGATCCTCAGTATAAGACTGTCAGTTATAACACTCTCTCTGTTACACTGTCCCTCAGTATAAGACACTCAGTTATAACACTCTCTCTGTTACACTGACCCTCAGTATTTGACTCTCAGTTATAACACTCTCTCTGTTACACTGTCCCTCAGTATAAGACACTCAGTTATAACACTCTCTGTTACACTGTCCCTCAGTATAAGACTCTCAGTTATAACTCTATCTCTGTTACACTGACCCTCAGTATAAGACTCTCAGTTATACCACTCTGTTACAGTGAACCTCAGTATAAGGTTCTCAGTTATAACAATCTCTCTGTTACACTGACCCTCAGTATAAGACTCTCAGTTATAACACTCTCTCTGTTACATTGACCCTCAGCATAAGACTCTCAGTTATAACACTCTCTCTGTTACACTGATCCTCTGTATAAGACTCTCAGTTATAACACTCTGTTGCACTGACCCTCAGTATAAGACTCTCAGTTATACCACTCTGTTACACTGACCGTCAGTATAAGACTCACAGTTATAACACTCTCTCTGTTACACTGTCCCTCAGTATAAGACTCTCAGTTATAACACTCTCTCAGTTACACTTAACATCAGGATAAGACTCTCAGTTATAACACTCTCTCTGTTACATTGACCCGCAGTACAAGACTCTCAGTTATAACACTCTGTTACACTGACCCTCAGTATAAGACTCCCAGTTATAACACTCTCTCTGTTACACTGACCCTCAGTATAAGATTCTCTGTTATAACACTCTCTCTGTTACACTGTCGCTCAGTACAAGACTCTCAGTTATAACAATCTCTCTGTTACACTGATCCTCAGTATTCGACTCTCAGTTATAACACTCGCTCTGTTGCACTGACCCTCAGTATAAGACTCTCAGTGATAACACTCTCTGTGACACTGATCCTCAGTATAAGACTCTCAGTTATATCACTCTCTCTGTTACACTGTCCCTCAGTATAAGACTCTCAGTTATATCACTCTCTCTGTTACACTGTCCCTCAGTGTAAGACTCTCAGTTATAACAATCTCTCTGTTACTCTGATCCTCAGTATAAGACTCTCAGTTATACCACTCTGTTACACTGACCCTCAGTATAAGACTCACAGTTATAACACTCTCTCTGTTACACTGTCCCTCAGTATAAGACTCTCAGTTATAACTGTATCACTGTTACAGTCATCCTCAGTGTAAGACTATCAGTTATAACACTCTGTTACACTGAACCTCAGTATTAGACTCTCAGTTATAACCCTCTCTCTGTTACAGTCTCCCTCAGTATAAGACTCTCAGTTATAACACTCTTTCAGTTACACTTAACATCAGGATAAGACTCTCAGTTATAACAATCTCTCTGTTACACTTCCCTCAGTATACGCCTTTGAGCTATAACACTCTCTGTTACACTGACCCTCAGTATACGACTCTCAGTTATAAAACTCTGTGACACTGACCCTCAGTATAAGACTCCCAGTTATAATACTCACTCTGTTACACTGACCCTCAGTATAAGATTCTCAGTTATAACACTCTCTCTGTTACACTGTCGCTCAGGAAAAGACTCTCAGTTATAACAATATCTCTGTTACACTGATCCTCAGTATAAGACTCACAGTTATTACACTCTCTCTTTTACACTGTCCCTCAGTATCAGACTCTCAGTTATAACACTTTCTCTGTTACACTGGCCCACAGTGTAAGAGTCTCAGTTATTACACTCTCTCTGTTACACTGACCCTCAGTATACTGACTCTCAGTGATAAAACTCTGTGACACTGACCCTCAGTATAAGACTCTCAGTTATAACAATCTCTCTGTTACACTGATCCTCTGTATAAGAATCTCAGTTTTACCAATCTGTTACTCTGACCCTCAGTATAAGACTCCCAGTTATAACACTCTCTCTGTTACATTGACCCTCAGTATAGGACTGTCAGTTATAACACTCTCTCTGTTACACTGTCCCTCAGTATAAGACTATCAGTTATAACACTCTCTCAGTTACACTGGACATCAGGAGAAGACTCTCAGTTATAACACTCTCTCTGTTACATTGACCCTCAGTACAAGACTCTCAGTTATAACACTCTCTCTGTTACACTTCCCTCAGTATACGCCTTTGAGCTATAACACTCTCTGTTACACTGATCCTCTGTATAAGACTCTCAGTTATACCACTCTGTTTCACTGACCCTCAGTATAACACTCTCAGTTATAACACTCTCTCTGTTAAATTGACCCTTTGTATAAGACTCTCAGTTACAACAATCTCTCTGTAACACTGATCCTCCGTATAAGACTCTCAGTTATAACACTCTGTTACACTGACACTCAATATAAGATTCTCAGTTATAACTCTCTCAATGTTGCACTGTCCCTCAGTATAAGACACTCTGTTATAACACTCTCTATGTTACACTGATCTTCAGAAAAAAGACTCAGTTATAACACTCTCTCTGTTACACTGCCCCTCAATATAAGGCTCACAGTTATAATACTCTCTCTGTTACTCTGTCCCTCAGTATAAGACTCTCAATAATAACACTCTCTCTGTTACACTGACCCCCAATATAAGACTCTCAGTTATAACAATCTCTCTTTTACACTGATCCTCAGTATAAGACACTCAGTTATAACAATCACTCTGTTACACTGTCCCTCAATATAAGACTCTCAGTTATAACACTCTGTTACACTGACCGTCAGTATAAGACTCTCAGTTATAACACTCTATTTGTTAAATTGACTCTTTGTATAAGACTCTCATTAATAACACTCTGTTACACTGACACTCAGTGTAAGATTCTCAGTTATAACACTCTCTCTGTTACACTGACCCTCAGTATAGGACTCTCAGTTATAACAATCTCTCTTTTACACTGATCCTCAGTATAAGACTCTCAGTTATAACAATCACACTGTTACACTGTCCCTCAATATAAGACTCTCAGTTATAACAATCTGTTACACTGACCGTCAGTATAAGATTCTCAGTTATAACACTCTCTCAGTTACACTGAACATCAGGATAAGTCTCTCTGTTATAACAGTCTCTCTGTTACACTGGCCCACATTGTAAGAATCTCAGTTACAACACTCTCTCTGTTACACTGTCCCTCAGTATAAGACACTCAGTTATAACACTCTCTATGTTACACTGATCCTCTGTATAAGACTCTCAGTTATAACACTCTGTTGCACTGACCCTCAGTATAAGACTCTCAGTTATAACACTCTCTTTGTTACACTGACACTCAGTATAAGACTCTCAGTTATAACACTCTCTCAGTTACACTGACCCTCAGTATTTGACTCTCAGTTATAACACTCTCTCTGTTACACTGTCCCTCAGTATAAGACACTCAGTTATAACACTCTATGTTACACTGTCCCTCAGTATAAGACTCTCAGTTATAACACTCTCTCTGTTACACTGACCCTCAGTATTAGACTCTCAGTTATAACAATCTCTCTGTTACACTGACCCTCAGTATAAGACTCTCAGTTATAACTCTACCTCTGTTACACTGACCCTTAGTATAGGACTCTCAGTTATAACACTCTCTCTGTTACATTGACCCTCAGCATAAGACTCTCAGTTATAACACTCTCTCTGTTACACTGATCCTCTGTGTAAGACTCTCAGTTATACCACTCTGTTACACTGACCCTCAGTATAGGACTCACAGTTATAACACTCTCTCTGTTATACTGAGGGACAGTGTAAGACTCTCAGTTATAACACTCTCTCTGTTACACGTCCCTCAGTATAAGCCTCTCAGCTATAACACTCTGTTACACTGACCCTCAGTATACGACTCTCAGTTATAAAACTCTGTGACACTGACCCTCAGTATAAGACATCTCAGTTATAACAATCTCTCTGTTACACTGATCCTCTGTATAAGACTCTCAGTTATAACACTCTCTCTGTTACATTGACCCTCAGCATAAGACTCTCAGTTAGAACACTCTCTCTGTTACACTGTCCCTCAGTATAAGACACTCAGTTATAACACTCTCTCTGTTACACTGACCCTCAGTATTTGACTCTCAGTTATAACACTCTCTCTGTTACACTGTCCCTCAGTTTCAGACACTCAGTTATAACACTCTCTGTTACACTGTCCCGCAGTATAAGACTCTCAGTTATACCACTCTGTTACAGTGAACCTCAGTATAAGGCTCTCAGTTATAACAATCTCTCTCACTCTGTCCCTCGGATGTGACTCTCAGTTATTACACCCTCTCTGTTACTCTGTCCCTCAGTATATGACTCATAGTTATAACAATATCTCCGTTACACTGATCCTCAGTATAAGACTCTCAGTTATAACACTCTCTCTGTTACACTGACCCTCAGTATAAGACTCTCAGTTATAACACTCTCACTGTTACACTGACCCTCAGTATAAGAATCTCAGTTATAACACTCTCTTTGTTACACTGAACCTCAGTATAAGACTCTCTGTTATAACACTCTCTCTGTTACACTGACCCTCAGTATAAGACTCTCAGATATGACACTGTCTCTGTTACACTGACCCTCAGTATAAGACTCTCAGTTATTACACTCTCTCTGTTACACTAATCCTTTGTATAAGACTCTCAGTTATAACACTCTCTCTGTTACACTCACCTTCAGTATAAGACTCTCAGTAATAACATTCTCTCTGGTACACTGTCCCTCAGTATAAGACTCTCAGTTATAACACCCTCTCTGTTACACTGACCCTCAGTATATGTCTCTCAGTTATAACAATTTCTCTGTTCAACTGATCCTCAGTATATGACTCTCATTTATAACACTCTCTCTGTTACACTGACCCTCAAAATAAGACTCTCAGTTATAACACTCTCACTGTTACACGGTCCCTCAGTAATAGACTCTCAGTTATAACACTCACTCTGTTACACTGACCCTCAGTGTAAGACTCTCAGTTATAACGCCCTGTCTATTACACTAACCCTCAGTATAAGACACTCAGTTATAACAACCTCTCTGTTACACTGATCCTCATTTTAACACTCTCAGTTATAACACTCTTTGTTACACTGTCTCTCTGTATAAAAGTCTAAGTTATAACACTCTCTCTGTTACACTGATCTACAGTATAAGACTCTCAGTTATAACACTCTCTCTGTTACAATGACCCTGAGTATAAGACTCTCAGTTATAACACTCTGTTACACTGACCCACAGTATAAGACTCTCTGAAATAACACTCTTTCTGGTACACTGTCCATCATTATAAGACTCTCAGTTATAACGCTCTCTCTGTTACACTCACCCTCAGTATAAGACTTTCAGTTATAACACTCGCTCTGTTACACTGACCCTCAGTATAAGACTCTCAGTTATAACACTCTCTATGTTACCCTCACCCTCAGTATAAGACTCTCAGTTATAACACTCTCTCTGTTAAACTGATCCTCAGTATAAGACTCTCAGTAATAACAATCTCTCTGTTACACTGATCCTCAGTATAAGACTCTCAGTTATAACACTCTCTCTGTTACACTGAGCTTCAGTATGAGACTCTCAGTAATAACACTCTCTCTCGTACACGGTACATCAGTATTATACTCAGTTATTACACTCTCTCTGTTACACTGTCCCTCTGTGTGAGCCTCTCAGTTATATCAATTTCTCTGTTAAACTGATCCTCAGTATAAGACTCTCAGTTATAACACTCTCTCTGGTACACTGTCCCTCAGTATCAGACTCTAAGTAATAACACTCTCTCTGGTACACTGTCCCTCAGTATAAGACTCTCAGTTATAACACTCTCTCTGTTACACTGACCTTCAGTATTAGATTCAGATATAAAACGCTCTCTTTTACACTGTCCCTCCGCATAAGACTCTCAGTTATAACACTCTCTCTGTTTCACTGATCCTCAGTATAGGACTTTCAGTTATAACAATCTCTCTGTTACACTCACCTTCAGTATAAGACTCTCAGTTATAACACTGTCTCTGTTACACTGTCCTTCAGTATAAGACTCAGTTATAACACACTCTCTGTTACACTAACTTCAGTATAAGACTCTCAGTTATAACGTCCCTGTTACACTGACCGTCAGTATAAGACTCTCAGTTATAACACTCTGTTACACTGACCCACAGTATAAGACTTTCAGTTATAACACTCGCTCTGTTACACTGACCCTCAGTATAAGACTCTCAGTTATAACACTCTCTATGTTACCCTCACCCTCAGTATAAGACTCTCAGTTATAACACTCTCTCTGTTAAACTGATCCTCAGTATAAGACTCTCAGTAATAACAATCTCTCTGTTACACTGACCCTCAGTGTAACTCTCAGTTATAACGCCCTGTCTGTTACACTGACCCTCAGTATGAGACACTCAGTTATAACAACCTCTCTGTTACACTGTCCTCATTATAAGACTCTCAGATATAACACTCTCTTTGTTACACTGTCCCTCTGTATAAGACTCAGTTATAACACTCTCTGTTACACTGACCCTCAGTATTAGAGTCTCAATTATAACACTCTCTCTGTTACACTGATCCTCAGTATAAGACTCTCAGTTATAACACTCTCTCTGTTACTCTGACCCTCAGTATAAGACTCTCAGATATAACACTCTCTCTGTTACACTGTCCCTCAGTATAAGACTCTCAGTTATAACAATCTCTCTGTTACACTGATCCTCATTATAAGACTCTCAGTTATAACACTCTCTCTGTTACACTGACCCTCAGTATAAGACTCAGTTATAACACTCTCTCTGTTACACAGACCATCAGTATAAGACTAACAGTTTCACACTCTCTCTGTTACACTGACTCTCAGTATAAGACTCTCAGTTATAACACTCTCTCTGTTACACTGACCCTCAGTATAAGACTCTCAGTTATAACACTCTCTCTGTTACCCTGTCCCTCAGAAGAAGACACTCAGTTATAACACTCTCTCTGTTACACTGACCCTCAGTATAAGATTCTCAGTTATAACACTCTCTCTGTTACACTGATCTTCAGTATAAGCCTCTCAGTTATAACGCTCTCACTGTTACTCTCACCCTCAGTATAAGACTTTCAGTTATAACACTCTCTCTGTTAAACTGTCCCTCAGTTTAAGACTCTCAGCTATAATAATCTCTCTGTTACTCTGTCCCTCAGTATAAGTCTCTCAGTTATATCAATTTCTCTGTTTAACTTAGCCTCAGTATAAGACTCTCAGTTATAAAACTCTCTCTGTTACACTGACCGTCAGTATAAGACTCTCAGTTATAACATTCTCTCTGTTTCATTGACCCTCAGTATAAGACTCTCAGTTATAACACTCTCTCTGTTACACTGACCCTCAGTATCAGACTCAGTTATAACACTCTCTCTGTTACACAGACCCTCAGTATAAGACTCACAGTTATACCACCCTCTATGTTACACTATCCCTCAGTATAAGACTCTCAGTTATAACACTCTCTCTGTTACACAGACCCTCAGTATAAGACACTTCAGTTATAACACTCTCTCTGTTACACTGACCCTCATTTTAAGACTCTCAGTTGTAACACTCTCTCTGTTGCACTGAACTTCAGTATAAGACTCTTAGTTATAACGTCTCTGTTACACTGACCGTCAGTATAAGACTCTCAGTTATAACAATCTGTTACACTGACCCTCAGTATAAGACTCTCAGTTATAACACTCTCTCTGTTGCACTGACCTTCAGTATAAGACTCCCAGTTATAACACTCTCTGTTAAACTGTCCCTCAGTGTAATACTCTCAGTTATAACGCCCTGTCTGTTACTCTGACCCTCAGGATAAAACACTCAGTTATAACACTCTCTGTTACACTGACCCTCAGTATTAGACTCTCAGTTATAACACTCTCTCTGTTACACTGATCCTCAGTATAAGACTCTCAGTTATAACACTCTGTTTCACTGTCGCTCAGTATAAGAATCTCAGTTATAACACTCGCTCTGTTACACTGACCCTCAGTATAAGACTCTAAGTTATAACCCTCTCTCTGTTAAACTGAGGGACAGTGTAAGACTCTCAGTTATAACAATCTCTCTGTTACACTGACCCTCAGTATAAGACTCACAGTTGTAACACTCTCTCTGTTACACTAACCCTCAGTATAAGACTCTCAGTTATAACCCTCTCTCTGTTACACTGTCCCTCAGTTTAAGACTCTCAGTTATAACAGTCTCTCTGTTACACTGATCCTCAGTATAAGACTCTCAGTTATAACACTCTCTCTGTTACACTGACCCTCAGTATCAGACTCAGTTATAACACTCTCTCTGTTACACAGACCCTCAGTATAAGACTCACAGTTATACCACCCTCTATGTTACACTATCCCTCAGTATAAGACTCTCAGTTATAACACTCTCTCTGTTACACTGACCCTCAGTATAAGACTCACAGTTGTAACACTCTCTCTGTTACACTAACCCTCAGTATAAGACTCTCAGTTATAACCCTCTCTCTGTTACACTGTCCCTCAGTTTAAGACTCTCAGTTATAACATTCTCTCTGTTTCATTGACCCTCAGTATAAGACTCTCAGTTATAACACTCTCTCTGTTACACTGACCCTCAGTATCAGACTCAGTTATAACACTCTCTCTGTTACACAGACCCTCAGTATAAGACTCACAGTTATACCACCCTCTATGTTACACTATCCCTCAGTATAAGACTCTCAGTTATAACACTCTCTCTGTTACACAGACCCTCAGTATAAGACGCCCAGTTATAACACTGTCTCTGTTACACTGACCCTCAGTATTAGACTCTCAGTTATAACACTCTCTCTGTTACACTGATCCTCAGTATAAGACTCTCAGTTATAACACTCTGTTTCACTGTCGCTCAGTATAAGGATCTCAGTTATAACACTCGCTCTGTTACACTGACCCTCAGTATAAGACTCTCAGTTATAACCCTCTCTCTGTTAAACTGAGGGACAGTGTAAGACTCTCAGTTATAACAATCTCTCTGTTACACTGACCCTCAGTATAAGACTCACAGTTGTAACACTCTCTCTGTTACACTGACCCTCAGTATAAGACTCTCAGTTATAACCCTCTCTCTGTTACACTGTCCCTCAGTTTAAGACTCTCAGTTATAACAGTCTCTCTGTTACACTGACCCTCAGTATAAGACTCTCAGTTATATCACTCTTTCTTTTACACTGACCCTCACTATAAGACTCTCAGTTATAACACTCTCTCTGTTACACTAACCTCAATATAAGACTCTCAGTTATAGCACTCTCTCTTAGTCAGACGCTTCAGTATAAGACTCTCAGTTGTAACACTCTGTTACACAGACCCTCAGTATAAGACGCCCAGTTATAACACTCTCTCTGTTACACTGACCCTCAGTAAAAGTCTCTCAGTTTTAACTCCCTCTCTGCTCAACTGACCCTCAGCATTTGACTCTCAGTACTCATACTCACTGTTACACTATCCCTCAGTATAAGACTCTCAGTTATAACACTCTCTCTGTTACACTGACCCTCAGTATAAGACACTCAGTTATAACACTCTCTCCGTTTCTCTGACCCTCAGTATAAGACTCTCAGTTATAACACTCTCTATTTACACTGTCCCTCAGTATAATACCCTCAGTTATAACACTCTCTGTTTCACTGTCCCTCAGTATAAGACTCTCAGTTATAACACTCTCTCTGTTACACTGACCCTCAGTATAATACCCTCAGTAATAACATTCTCTGTTGCACTGTCCCTCAGTATAAGACTCTCAGTTATAACACTCTGTTACACTGTTTCTTCGTATAAGACTCTCAGTTTCTAACACTCTCTCTGTTACACTGACCCTCAGTATAATACTCTCAGTTATAACACTCTCTCTTTTACACTGTCCCTCAGTATAAGACACTCAGTTATAACATTCTCTCTGTTACACTGAACCTCAGGAAAAGACTCTCAGTTATAACACTCTCTCCGGTACAATGATCCTCAGTATAAGACTCTCAGTTATCACAATCTCTCTGTTACACTGACTCACAGTATAAGACTCTCAGTTATAAAACTCTGTTACACTGTCGCTCAGTATAAGACTCACAGTTATAACACTCGCTCTGTTACACTGACCCTCAGTATAAGACTCTCAGTTATAACCCTCTCTCTGTTACACTGTCCCTCAGTTTAAGACTCTCAGTTATAACAATCTCTCTGTTACACTTACCCTCAGTATAAGACTCTCAGTTATAACACTCTCTCTGTTACACTGACCCTCAGTATAAGACTCTCAGTTATAACCCTCTCTCTGTTACACTGTCCCTCAGTTTAAGACTCTCAGTTATAACAATCTCTCTGTTACACTGACCCTCACTATAAGACTCTCAGTTATAACACTCTCTCTGTTACACTAACCTCAATATAAGACTCTCAGTTATAACACTGTCTCTGTTAGTCAGACGCTTCAGTATAAGACTCTCAGTTGTAACACTCTGTTGCACAGACCCTCAGTATAAGACGCCCAGTTATAACACTGTCTCTGTTACACTGACACTCAGTAAAAGACTCTCAGATTAAACTCCCTCTCTGCTAAACTGACCCTCAGTATTAGACTCTCAGTACTCATACTCACTGTTACACTGTCCCTCAGTATAAGACTCTCAGTTATAACACTCTTTCTGTTACACTGACCCTCAGTATAAGACACTCAGTTATAACACTCTCTCCGTTTATCTGACCCTCAGTATAAGACTCTCAGTTATAACACTCTCTCTGTTACACTGACCCTCAGTATAAGACTCTCAGTTATAACACTCTCTCTTTTACACTGTCCCTCAGTATAATACCCTCAGTTATAACACTCTCTGTTTCACTGTCCCTCAGTATAAGACTCTCAGTTATAACAATCTCTCTGTTAGTCAGGCGCTTCAGTATAAGACTCTCAGTTGTAACACTCTGTTGCACAGACCCTCAGTATAAGACGCCCAGTTATAACACTGTCTCTGTTACACTGACCCTCAGTAAAAGACTCTCAGTTTTAACTCCCTCTCTGCTAAACTGACCCTCAGTATTAGACTCCCAGTACTCATACTCACTGTTACACTAACCCTCAGTATAAGACTCTCTGTTATAACACTCTCTCTGTTACACTGACCCTCAGTATAAGACTCTCAGTTATAACACTCTCTCCGTTTCTCTGACCCTCAGTATAAGACTCTCAGTTATAACACTCTCTCTGTTACACTGACCCTCAGTCCAAGACTCTCAGTTATAACACTCTCTCTTTTACACTGTCCCTCAGTATAAT
The DNA here is from genome assembly GCA_026770705.1 of Isurus oxyrinchus. Classification (NCBI taxonomy): domain Eukaryota; kingdom Metazoa; phylum Chordata; class Chondrichthyes; order Lamniformes; family Lamnidae; genus Isurus; species Isurus oxyrinchus. The sequence goes on from JANJGN010001303.1 coordinate 53,861, forward strand.
ACCCTCAGTTATAACACTCTGTTTCACGGTCCCTCAGTACAAGACTCTCAGTTATAACACTCTCTCTTTTACACTGTCCCTCAGTATAATACCCTCAGTTATAACACTCTCTGTTGCACTGTCCCTCAGTATAAGACTCTCACTTATAACACTCTCTGGTACACTGTCCCTCAGTATGAGACTCTCAGTTATAACACTCTCTCTGTTCCACTGACCCTCAGTATAAGACTCTCAGTTATAACCCTCTCTCTGTTACAGTGTCCCTCAGTATAAGACTCTCAGTTATAACACTCTCTCTGTTACACTGTCCCTCAGTATAAGACTCTCGGTTATAACACTCTCTCTGTTACACTGTCCCTCAGTATAAGACTCTCAGTTATAACACTCTCTCTGTTACACTGTCCCTCAGTATAAGACTCTCAGTTATAACACTCTCTCTGTTACACTAACCTCAATATAAGACTCTCAGTTATAACACTCTCTCTGTTAGTCAGACGCTTCAGTATAAGACTCTCAGTTGTAACAATCTGTTACACAGACCCTCAGTATTAGACGCCCAGTTATAACACTGTCTCTGTTACACTGACCCTCAGTAAAAGACTCTCAGTTTTAACTCCCTCTCTGCTAAACTGACCCTCAGTATTAGACTCCCAGTACTCATTCTCACTGTTACACTATCCCTCAGTATAAGACTCCCTGTTATAACACTCTCTCTGTTACACTGACCCTCAGTATAAGACTCTCAGTTATAACACTCTCTCCGTTTCTCTGACCCTCAGTATAAGACTCTCAGTTATAACACTCTCTCTTTTACACTGTCCCTCAGTATAATACCCTCAGTTATAACACTCTCTCTGTTACACTGTCCCTCAGTATAAGACTCTCGGTTATAACACTCTCTCTCTGTTACACTGTCCCTCAGTATAAGACTCTCAGTTATAACACTCTCTCTGTTACACTGTCCCTCAGCATAACACTCTCAGTTATAACACTCTCTCTGTTACACTGTCCCTCAGTATAAGACACTCAGTTATAACACTCTCTCTGTTACACTGACCCTCAGTATATGACACTCAGTTATAACACTCTCTCTGTTACACTGACCCTCAGTATAAGACTCTCAGTTATAACACTCTCTGGTACACTGTCCCTCAGTATAAGACTCTGAGTTATAACACTCTCTCTGTTCCACTGACCCTCAGTATAAGACTCTGTTATAACACTCTCTCTGTTACAGTGTCCCTCAGTGTAAGACTCTCAGTTATAACACTCTCTGTTTCACTGTCCCTCAGTATAAGACTCTCAGTTATAACACTCTCTCTGTTACACTGACCCTCAGTATAAGGTTGTCAGTTATAACACTCTCGCTGTTACACTGACCCTCAGTATAAGACTCTCAGTTATAACACTCTCTGTTACACTTTCCCTCAGTATAAGACTCTCAATTATAACAATCTCTGTTACACTGACCCTCAGTATAAGACTCTCAGTTATAACACTCTGTTACACTGACCCTCAGAAAAAGACTCTCAGTTATAACACTCACTGGTACACTGTCCCTCAGTATAAGACTCTCAGTTATAACACTCTCTCTGTTACACTGAACCTCAGGAAAAGACTCTCAGTTATAACACTCTCTCCGTTACACTGACCCTCAGTATAAGACTGTCAGTTATAACACTCTGTTACACTGTTTCTTCGCATAAGTCTCTCAGTTTCTAACACTCTCTCTTTTACACTGTCCCTCAGTATAATAACCTCAGTTATAACACTCTGTTTCACTGTCCCTCAGTATAAGACTCTCAGTTATAACACTCTCTCTGTTGCAGTGTCACTCAGTATAAGACTCTCAGTTATAACACTCTCTCTGTTACACTGTCCCTCAGTATAAGACTCTCAGTTATAACACTCTCTCTGTTACAGTGACCCTCAGTATAAGATTCTCAGTTATAACACTCGCTCGGTTACACTGACCCTCAGTATAGGACTCTCAGTTATAACACTCTCTCTGTAACACTGAACCTCAGGAAAAGACTCTCAGTTATAACACTCTCTCCGTTACACTGACCCTCAGTATAAGACTGTCAGTTATAACAATCTGTTACACTGTTTCTTCGTATAAGACTCTCAGTTTCCAACACTCTCTCTGTTACACTGTCCCTCAGTATAAGACTCTCAGTTATAACACTCGCTCTGTTACACTGACCCTCAGTATAAGACTCTCATTTATAACAATCTCTCTGTTCCACTGAACCTCAGGAAAAGACTCTCAGTTATAACACTCTCTCCGTTACAATGACCCTCAGTATAAGACTCTCAGTTATAACAATCTCTCTATTACACTGACTCTCAGTATAAGACTCTCAGTGATATCACTCTCTCTGTTACACTGACCCTCAGTATAAGACTCTCAGTTATTACACTCTGTTGCAGTGTCGCTCAGTATAAGACTCTCAATTATAACACTCGCTCTGTTACACTGACCCTCAGTATAAGACTCTCAGTTAAAACCCTCTCTCTGTTACACTGTCCCTCAGTTTAAGACTCTCAGTTATAACAATCTCTCTGTTACACTGTCCCTCACTATAAGACTCTCATTTATAACACTCTCTCTGTTACACTAACCTCAATATAAGACTCTCAGTTATAACACTCTCTCTGTTAGTCAGACGCTTCAGTATAAGACTCTCAGTTGTAACACTCTGTTGCGCAGACCCTCAGAATAAGACGCCCAGTTATAACACTGTCTCTGTTACACTGAACCTCAGTAAAAGACTCTCAGTTTTTACTCCCTCTCTGCTAAACTGACCCTCAGTATTAGACTCTCAGTACTCAGACTCACTGTTACACTGTCCCTCAGTATAAGACACTCAGTTATAACACTCTCTCCGTTTCTCTGACCCTCAGTATAAGACTCTCAGTTATAACACTCTCTCTGTTACACTGACCCTCAGTATGAGACTCTTAGTTATAACACTCTCTCTTTTACACTGTCCCTCAGTATAAGACTCTCAGTTATAACACTCTCTGTTTCACTGTCCCTCAGTATAAGACTCTCAGTTATAACAATCTCTCTGTTAAACTGACCCTCAGTATAAGACTCTCAGTTATAACACTCTCTGTTACACTGAACCTCAGAATAGGACTCTCAGTTATAACACTCTCTCTGTTACACTTACCCTCAGTATTAGACTCTCAGTACTAACACTCTCTGTTGCACTGTCCCTCAGTATAAGACTCTCAGTTATAACACTCTCTCTGTTACACTGTCCCTCAGTATAAGACTCTCAGTTATAACACTCTTTCTGTTACAGTGACCCTCAGTATAAGACTCTCAGTTATAACACTCGCTCGGTTACACTGACTCTAAGTATAAGACTCTCAGTTATATAACTCTCTCTGTTACACTGAACCTCAGTATGACAGTGTCAGTAATAACACTCTCTTTGTTTCACTGTCCCTCAGTATGATAGTCTCAGTTATAACACTCTCTGTTGCACTGACCCTCAGTATAAGACTCTCAGTTGTAACACTCTCACTGTTACACTGACCCTCAGTATAAGTCGCCCAGTTATAACACTCTCTCTGTTACACTGACCCTCAGTATGACAGTCTCAGTTAAAACACTCTTTGTTACACTGACCCTCAGTATGACAGTCTCAGTTTAAACACTCTTTGTTACACTGTCCCTCAGTATAAGACTCTCAGTTATAACACTCTTTCTGTTACACTGACCCTCAGTATAAGACACTCAGTTATAACACTCTCTCCGTTTCTCTGACCCTCAGTATGAAACTCTCAGTTATAACACTCTCTCTGTTACACTGACCCTCAGTATAATACCCTCAGTTATATCACTCTCTGTTTCACTGTCCCTCAGTATAAGACTCTCAGTTATAACAATCTCTCTGTTGAACTGACCCTCAGTATAAGACTCTCAGTTATAACACTCTCTCTTCGTTACACTGACCCGCAGTATAAGACTCTCAGTTATATCTCTCTCTCTGTTACACTGACCCTCAGTATAAGACTCTCAGTCATAACACTCTCTCTGTTACAGTGACCCTCAGTATAAGACTCTCAGTTATAACACTCGCTCGTTTACACTGACCCTCAGTATAAGACTCTCAGTTATAACACTCTCTCTGTTACACTTAACCTCAGGATAAGACTCTCAGTTATAACACTCTCTCTGTTACACTGACCCTCAGTATAAGACTCTCAGTTATAACACTTTCTCGGTTACTCTGACCCTCAGTATAAGACTCTCAGTTATAACACTCTCTGGTACACTGTCCCTCAGTATAAGACTCTCAGTTATAACACTCTCTCTGTTCCACTGACCCTCAGTATAAGACTCTCAGTTATAACCCTCTCTCTGTTACAGTCTCCCTCAGTATAAGACTCTCAGTTATAACACTCTCTCTGTTACACTGTCCCTAAGTATAAGACTCTCGGTTATAACACTCTCTCTGTTTCACTGTCCCTCAGTATAAGACTCTCAGTTATAACAATCTCTCTGTTAAACTGACCCTCAGTATAAGACTCTCAGTTATAACACTCTCTGTTACACTGAACCTCAGAATAAGACTCTCAGTTATAACACTCTCTCTGTTACACTGACCCTCAGTATTAGACTCTCAGTACTAACACTCTCTGTTGCACTGTCCCTCAGTATAAGACTCTCAGTTATAACACTCTCTCTGTTACACTGTCCCTCAGTATAAGACTCTCAGTTATAACACTCTTTCTGTTACAGTGACCCTCAGTATAAGACTCTCAGTTATAACACTCTCTGTTGCACTGACCCTCAGTATAAGACTCTCAGTTGTAACACTATCACTGTTACACTGACCCTCAGTATAAGTCGCCCAGTAATAACACTCTCTCTGTTACACTGACCCTCAGTATGACAGTCTCAGTTAAAACACTCTTTGTTACACTGACCCTCAGTATGACAGTCTCAGTTTAAACACTCTTTGTTACACTGTCCCTCAGTATAAGACTCTCAGTTATAACACTCTTTCTGTTACACTGACCCTCAGTATAAGACACTCAGTTATAACACTCTCTCCGTTTCTCTGACCCTCAGTATGAAACTCTCAGTTATAACACTCTCTCTGTTACACTGACCCTCAGTATAATACCCTCAGTTATATCACTCTCTGTTTCACTGCCCCTCAGTATAAGACTCTCAGTTATAACAATCTCTCTGTTGAACTGACCCTCAGTATAAGACTCTCAGTTATAACAGTCTCTCTGTTACACTGACCCTCAGTATAAGACTCTCAGATATATCTCTCTCTCTGTTACACTGACCCTCAGTATAAGACTCTCAGTCATAACACTCTCTCTGTTACAGTGACCCTCAGTATAAGACTCTCAGTTATAACACTCGCTCGGTTACACTGACCCTCAGTATAAGACTCTCAGTTATAACACTCTCTGTTACACTTAACCTCAGGATAAGACTCTCAGTTATAACACTCTCTCTGTTACAGTCTCCCTCAGTATAAGACTCTCAGTTATAACACTCTCTCTGTTACACTGTCCCTCAGTATAAGACTCTCGGTTATAACACTCTCTCTGTTACACTGTCCCTTAGTATAAGACTCACAGTTATAAGACTCTCTCTGTTACACTGTCCCTCAGTATAAGGTTGTCAGTTATAACACTCTCTCTGTTACACTGACCCTCAGTAAAAGACTCTCAGTTATAACACTCTCTTTTACACTGACCCTCAGTATAAGACTCTCAGTTATAACACTTTCTCGGTTACTCTGACCCTCAGTATAAGACTCTCAGTTATAACACTCTCTGGTACACTGTCCCTCAGTATAACACTCTCAGTTATAACACTCTGTCTTTTACACTGTCCCTCAGTATAAGACTCTCGGTTATCACACTCTCTCTGTTACACTGTCCCTCAGTATAAGACTCTCAGTTATAACACTCTCTCTGTTACACTGTCCCTCAGTATAAGACTCTCAGTTATAACACTCTCTCTGTTACACTGTCCCTCAGTATAAGACTCTCAGTTATAACACTCTCTGGTACACTGTCCCTCAGTATAAGACTCTCAGTTATAACACTCGCTCTGTTACACTGACCCTCAGTATAAGACTCTGTTATAACACTCTCTCTGTTACACTGTCCCTCAGTATAAGACTCTCAGTTATAACACTCTCTTTGTTACACTGACCCTCAGTATAAGACACTCAGTAATAACACTCTTTCCGTTACAATGACCCTCAGTATAAGACTCTCAGTTATAACAATCTCTCTGTTACACTGACTCTCAGTATAAGACTCTCAGTGATATCACTCTCTCTGTTGCACTGACCCTCAGTATAAGACTCTCAGTTATAACACTCTGTTACACTGTCGCTCAGTATAAGACTCTCAGTTATAACACTCGCTCTGTTACACTGACCCTCATTATAAGACTCTCAGTTATAACACTCTCTCTGTTACACTGACCCTCAGTATAAGACTCTCAGTGAAAACCCTCTCTCTGTTACACTGTCCCTCAGTTTAAGACTCTCAGTTATAACACTCTCTCTGTTATACTGACCCTCAGTATAAGACTCTCAGTTATATCACTCTTTCTTTTACACTGACCCTCACTATAAGACTCTCAGTTATAACACTCTCTCTGTTACACTAACCTCAATATAAGACTCTCAGTTATAACACTCTCTCTGTTAGTCAGACGCTTCAGTACAAGACTCTCAGTTGTAACACTCTGTTGCACAGACCCTCAGTATAAGACGCCCAGTTATAACACTGTCCCTGTTACACTGACCCTCTGTAAAAGACTCTCAGTTTTAACTCCCGCTCTGCTAAACTCACCCTCAGTATTAGACTCTCAGTACTCATACTCACTGTTACACTGTCCCTCAGTATAAGACTCTCAGTTATAACACTCTTTCTGTTACACTGACCCTCAGTATAAGACACTCAGTTATAACACTCTCTCTGTTACACTGACCCTCAGTATAAGACTCTCAGTTATATCTCTCTCTCTGTTACACTGACCCTCAGTATTAGACTCTCAGTACTAACACTCTCTGTTGCACTGACCCTCAGTATAAGACTCTCAGTCATAACACTCTCTCTGTTACAGTGACCCTCAGTATAAGACTCTCAGTTATAACACTCGCTCGGTTACACTGACCCTCAGTATAAGACTCTCAGTTATAACACTCTCTCTGTTACACTTAACCTCAGGATAAGACTCTCAGTTATAACACTCTCTCTGTTACACTGACCCTCAGTATAAGACTCTCAGTTATAACAATCTCTCTGTTACACTGACTCTCAGTATAAGACTCTCAGTTATAAAACTCTGTTACACTGTCGCTCAGTATAAGACTCACAGTTATAACACTCGCTCTGTTACACTGACCCTCAGTTATAACACTCTCAGTTATAACCCTCTCTCTGTTACACTGTCCCTCAGTTTAAGACTCTCAGTTATAACAATCTCTCTGTTACACTTACCCTCAGTATAAGACTCTCAGTTATAACACTCTCTCTGTTACACTGACCCTCAGTATAAGACTCTCAGTTATAACCCTCTCTCTGTTACACTGTCCCTCAGTTTAAGACTCTCAGTTATAACAATCTCTCTGTTACACGGACCCTCACTATAAGACTCTCAGTTATAACACTCTCTCTGTTACAGTGACCCTCAGTATAAGACTCTCAGTTATAACACTCGCTCGGTTACACTGACTCTAAGTATAAGACTCTCAGTTATATCACTCTCTCTGTTGCACTGAACCTCAGTATGACAGTGTCAGTAATAACACTCTCTTTGTTTCACTGTCCCTCAGTATGATAGTCTCAGTTATAACACTCTCTGTTACACTGATCCTCAGTATAAGACTCTCAGTTATAACACTCTCTGTTACACTGACCCTCAGTCCAAGACTCTCAGTTATAACACTCTCTCTTTTACACTGTCCCTCAGTATAATACCCTCAGTTATAACAGTCTCTGATGCACTGTCCCTCAGCAGAAGACTCTCAGTTATAACACTCTCTCTGTTACACTGTCCCTGAGTATAAGACTCTCAGTTATAACACTCTCTGGTACACGGTCCCTCAGTATGAGACTCTCAGTTACAACACTCTCTCTGTTCCACTGACCCTCAGTATAAGACTCTCAGTTATAACCCTCTCTCTGTTACAGTGTCCCTCAGTATAAGACTCTCAGTTATAACACTCTCTCTGTTACACTGTCCCTCAGTATAAGACACTCAGTTATAACACTCTCTCTGTTACACTGACCCTCAGTATAAGACACTCAGTTATAACACTCTCTCTGTTGCACTGACCCTCAGTATTTTAAACTCTCAGTTATAACACTCTCTGGTACACTGTCCCTCAGTATAAGACTCTCAGTTATAACACTCTCTCTGTTCCACTGACCCTCAGTATAAGACTCTCAGTTATAACTCTCTCTTTTACACTGACCCTCAGTATAAGACTCTCAGTTATAACATTCTCTCTGTTACACTGACCCTCAGAAAAAGACTCTCAGTTATAACACTCACTGGTACACTGTCCCTCAGTATAAGACTCTCAGTTATAATACTCTCTCTGTTACACTGAACCTCAGGAAAAGACTCTCAGTTATAACACTCTCTCCGTTACACTGACCCTCAGTATAAGACTGTCAGTTATAACACTCTGTTACACTGTTTCTTCGTATAAGTCTCTCAGTTTCTAACACTCTCTCTTTTACACTGTCCCTCAGTATAATACCCTCAGTTATAACACTCTGTTTCACTGTCCCTCAGTGTAAGACTCTCAGTTATAACACTCTCTGTTTTACACTGTCCCTCAGTATAATACCCTCAGTTATAACACTCTCTGTTGCACTGTCCCTCAGTATAAGACTCTCAGTTATAACACTCTCTCTGTTACACTGTCCCTCAGTATAAGACTCTCAGTTATAACACTCTCTCTGTTACACTGAACCTCAGGAAAAGACTCTCAGTTATAGCTCTCTCCGTTACACTGACCCTCAGTATAAGACTGTCAGTTATAACACTCTGTTACACTGTTTCTTCGTATGAGACTCTCAGTTTCTAACACTCTCTCTGTTACACTGTCCCTCTTTATAAGATTCTCAGTTATAACAATCTCTCTGTTACACTGACTCTCAGTATAAGACTCTCAGTGATATCACTCTCTCTGTTACACTGACCCTCAGTATAAGACTCTCAGTTATAACACTCTGTTACACTGTCGCTCAGTATAAGACTCTCAGTTATAACACTCGCTCTGTTACACTAACCCTCAGTATATGACACTCAGTTATAACACTCTCTCTGTTCCACTGACCCTCAGTATAAGACTCTGTTATAACACTCTCTCTGTTACAGTGTCCCTCAGTATAAGACTCTCAGTTATAACACTCTCTCTGTTACACTGACCCTCAGTATAAGGTTGTCAGTTATAACACTCTCTCTGTTACACTGACCCTCAGTATAAGACTCTCAGTTATAACAATCTCTGTTACACTGACCCTCAGAAAAAGACTCTCAGTTATACACTCACTGGTACACTGTCCCTCAGTATAAGACTCTCAGTTATAACACTCTCTCTGTTACACTGAACCTCAGGGAAAGACTCTCAGTTATAACACTCTCTTCGTTACACTGACCCTCAGTATAAGACTGTCAGTTATACCACTCTGTTACACTGTTTCTTCGTATAAGACTCTCAGTTTCTAACACTCTCTCTTTTACACTGTCCCTCAGTATAATACCCTCAGTTAGAACACACTGTTTCACTGTCCCTCAGTATAAGACTCTCAGTTATAACACTCTCTCTTTTACACTGTCCCTCAGTATAATACCCTCAGTTATAACACTCTCTGTTGCAGTGTCCCTCAGTATAAGACTCTCAGTTATAACACTCTCTCTGTTACACTGTCCCTCAGTATAAGACTCTCAGTTATAACACTCTGTGTTACACTGAACCTCAGAATAAGACTCTCAGTTATAACACTCTCTCTGTTACACTGACCCTCAGTATAAGACTCTCAGTTATATCTCTCTCACTGTTACACTGACCCTCAGTATAAGACTCTCAGTACAAACACTCTCTGTTGCACTGTCTCTCAGTATAAGACTCTCAGTTATAACACTCTCTCTGTTACAGTGACCCTCAGTATAAGACTCTCAGTTATAACACTCGCTCGGTTACACTGACCCTCAGTATAAGACTCTCAGTTGTAACCCTCTCTCTGTTACACTGTCCTTCAGTTTAAGACTCTCAGTTATAACAATCTCTCTGTTACACTGACCCTCAGTATAAGACTCTGAGTTATATCACTCTTTCCTTTACACTGACCCTCACTATAAGACTCTCAGTTATAACACTCTCTCTGTTACACTAACCTCAATATAAGACTCTCAGTTATAACACTCTCTCTGTTAGTCAGACGCTTCAGTATAAGACTCTCAGTTGTAACACTCTGTTGCACAGACCCTCAGTATAAGACGCCCAGTTATAACACTGTCTCTGTTACACTGACCCTCAGTAAAAGACTCTCAGTTTTAACTCCCTCTCTGCTAAACTGACCCTCAGTATTAGACTCCCAGTACTCATACTCACTGTTACACTAACCCTCAGTATAAGACTCTCTGTTATAACACTCTCTCTGTTACACTGACCCTCAGTATAAGACTCTCAGTTATAACACTCTCTCCGTTTCTCTGACCCTCAGTATAAGACTCTCAGTTATAACACTCTCTCTGTTACACTGACCCTCAGTCCAAGACTCTCAGTTATAACACTCTCTCTTTTACACTGTCCCTCAGTATAATACCCTCAGTTATAACACTCTGTTTCACTGTCCCTCAGTACAAGACTCTCAGTTATAACACTCTCTCTTTTACACTGTCCCTCAGTATAATACCCTCAGTTATAACACTCTCTGTTGCACTGTCCCTCAGTATAAGACTCTCACTTATAACACTCTCTGGTACACTGTCCCTCAGTATGAGACTCTCAGTTATAACACTCTCTCTGTTCCACTGACCCTCAGTATAAGACTCTCAGTTATAACCCTCTCTCTGTTACAGTGTCCCTCAGTATAAGACTCTCAGTTATAACACTCTCTCTGTTACACTGTCCCTCAGTATAAGACTCTCGGTTATAACACTCTCTGTGTTACACTGTCCCTCAGTATAAGACTCTCAGTTATAACACTCTCTCTGTTACACTGTCCCTCAGTATAAGACTCTCAGTTATAACACTCTCTCTGTTACACTAACCTCAATATAAGACTCTCAGTTATAACACTCTCTCTGTTAGTCAGACGCTTCAGTATAAGACTCTCAGTTGTAACAATCTGTTACACAGACCCTCAGTATTAGACGCCCAGTTATAACACTGTCTCTGTTACACTGACCCTCAGTAAAAGACTCTCAGTTTTAACTCCCTCTCTGCTAAACTGACCCTCAGTATTAGACTCCCAGTACTCATTCTCACTGTTACACTATCCCTCAGTATAAGACTCCCTGTTATAACACTCTCTCTGTTACACTGACCCTCAGTATAAGACTCTCAGTTATAACACTCTCTCCGTTTCTCTGACCCTCAGTATAAGACTCTCAGTTATAACACTCTCTCTTTTACACTGTCCCTCAGTATAATACCCTCAGTTATAACACTCTCTCTGTTACACTGTCCCTCAGTATAAGACTCTCGGTTATAACACTCTCTCTCTGTTACACTGTCCCTCAGTATAAGACTCTCAGTTATAACACTCTCTCTGTTACACTGTCCCTCAGCATAACACTCTCATTTATAACACTCTCTCGTTACACTGATCCTCAGGAAAAGACTCTCAGTTATAACACTCTCTCCGTTACAATGACCCTCAGTATAAGACTCTCAGTTATAACAATCTCTCTGTTACACTGACTCTCAGTATAAGACTCTCAGTGATATCACTCTCTCTGTTACACTGACCCTCAGTATAAGACTCTCAGTTATAACACTCTGTTACACTGTCGCTCAGTATAAGACTCTCAGTTATAACACTCGCTCTGTTACACTGTCCCTCAGTATAAGACTCTCAGTTATAACACTCTCACTGTTACACTGTCCCTCAGTATAAGACACTCAGTTATAACACTCTCTCTGTTACACTAACCCTCAGTATATGACACTCAGTTATAACACTCTCTCTGTTACACTGACCCTCAGTATAAGACTCTCAGTTATAACACTCTCTGGTACACTGTCCCTCAGTATAAGACTCTCAGTTATAACACTCTCTCTGTTCCACTGACCCTCAGTATAAGACTCTGTTATAACACTCTCTCTGTTACAGTGTCCCTCAGTATAAGACTCTCAGTTATAACACTCTCTCTGTTACACTGACCCTCAGTATAAGGTTGTCAGTTATAACACTCTCTCTGTTACACTGACCCTCAGTATACGACTCTCAGTTATAACACTCTCTGTTACACTTTCCCTCAGTATAAGACTCTCAATTATAACAATCTCTGTTACACTGACCCTCAGAAAAAGACTCTCAGTTATACACTCACTGGTACACTGTCCCTCAGTATAAGACTCTCAGTTATAACACTCTCTCTGTTACACTGAACCTCAGGGAAAGACTCTCAGTTATAACACTCTCTTCGTTACACTGACCCTCAGTATAAGACTGTCAGTTATACCACTCTGTTACACTGTTTCTTCGTATAAGACTCTCAGTTTCTAACACTCTCTCTTTTACACTGTCCCTCAGTATAATACCCTCAGTTAGAACACACTGTTTCACTGTCCCTCAGTATAAGACTCTCAGTTATAACACTCTCTCTTTTACACTGTCCCTCAGTATAATACCCTCAGTTATAACACTCTCTGTTGCAGTGTCCCTCAGTATAAGACTCTCAGTTATAACACTCTCTCTGTTACACTGTCCCTCAGTATAAGACTCTCAGTTATAACACTCTCTCTGTTACACTGTCCCTCAGTATAAGACTCTCAGTTATAACACTCTCTCTGTTACACTGTCCCTCAGTATAAGACTCTCAGTTATAACACTCTGTGTTACACTGAACCTCAGAATAAGACTCTCAGTTATAACACTCTCTCTGTTACACTGACCCTCAGTATAAGACTCTCAGTTATATCTCTCTCACTGTTACACTGACCCTCAGTATAAGACTCTCAGTACAAACACTCTCTGTTGCACTGTCTCTCAGTATAAGACTCTCAGTTATAACACTCTCTCTGTTACAGTGACCCTCAGTATAAGACTCTCAGTTATAACACTCGCTCGGTTACACTGACCCGCAGTATAAGACTCTCAGTTGTAACCCTCTCTCTGTTACACTGACCCTCAGTATAAGACTCTCAGTTATAACACTCTCTCTGTTACACTAACCTCAATATAAGACTCTCAGTTATAACACTCTCTCTGTTAGTCAGACGCTTCAGTATAAGACTCTCAGTTGTAACACTCTGTTGCACAGACCCTCAGTATAAGACGCCCAGTTATAACACTGTCTCTGTTACACTGACCCTCAGTAAAAGACTCTCAGTTTTAACTCCCTCTCTGCTAAACTGACCCTCAGTATTAGACTCCCAGTACTCATACTCACTGTTACACTAACCCTCAGTATAAGACTCTCTGTTATAACACTCTCTCTGTTACACTGACCCTCAGTATAAGACTCTCAGTTATAACACTCTCTCCGTTTCTCTGACCCTCAGTATAAGACTCTCAGTTATAACACTCTCTCTGTTACACTGACCCTCAGTCCAAGACTCTCAGTTATAACACTCTCTCTTTTACACTGTCCCTCAGTATAATACCCTCAGTTATAACACTCTGTTTCACTGTCCCTCAGTACAAGACTCTCAGTTATAACACTCTCTCTTTTACACTGTCCCTCAGTATAATACCCTCAGTTATAACACTCTCTGTTGCACTGTCCCTCAGTATAAGACTCTCACTTATAACACTCTCTGGTACACTGTCCCTCAGTATGAGACTCTCAGTTATAACACTCTCTCTGTTCCACTGACCCTCAGTATAAGACTCTCAGTTATAACCCTCTCTCTGTTACAGTGTCCCTCAGTATAAGACTCTCAGTTATAACACTCTCTCTGTTACACTGTCCCTCAGTATAAGACTCTCGGTTATAACACTCTCTCTGTTACACTGTCCCTCAGTATAAGACTCTCAGTTATAACACTCTCTCTGTTACACTGTCCCTCAGTATAAGACTCTCAGTTATAACACTCTCTCTGTTACACTAACCTCAATATAAGACTCTCAGTTATAACACTCTCTCTGTTAGTCAGACGCTTCAGTATAAGACTCTCAGTTGTAACAATCTGTTACACAGACCCTCAGTATTAGACGCCCAGTTATAACACTGTCTCTGTTACACTGACCCTCAGTAAAAGACTCTCAGTTTTAACTCCCTCTCTGCTAAACTGACCCTCAGTATTAGACTCCCAGTACTCATTCTCACTGTTACACTATCCCTCAGTATAAGACTCCCTGTTATAACACTCTCTCTGTTACACTGACCCTCAGTATAAGACTCTCAGTTATAACACTCTCTCCGTTTCTCTGACCCTCAGTATAAGACTCTCAGTTATAACACTCTCTCTTTTACACTGTCCCTCAGTATAATACCCTCAGTTATAACACTCTCTCTGTTACACTGTCCCTCAGTATAAGACTCTCGGTTATAACACTCTCTCTCTGTTACACTGTCCCTCAGTATAAGACTCTCAGTTATAACACTCTCTCTGTTACACTGTCCCTCAGCATAACACTCTCAGTTATAACACTCTCTCTGTTACACTGTCCCTCATTATAAGACACTCAGTTATAACACTCTCTCTGTTACACTGACCCTCAGTATATGACACTCAGTTATAACACTCTCTCTGTTACACTGACCCTCAGTATAAGACTCTCAGTTATAACACTCTCTGGTACACTGTCCCTCAGTATAAGACTCTGAGTTATAACACTCTCTCTGTTCCACTGACCCTCAGTATAAGACTCTGTTATAACACTCTCTCTGTTACAGTGTCCCTCAGTATAAGACTCTCAGTTATAACACTCGCTGTTTCACTGTCCCTCAGTATAAGACTCTCAGTTATAACACTCTCTCTGTTACACTGACCCTCAGTATAAGGTTGTCAGTTATAACACTCTCGCTGTTACACTGACCCTCAGTATAAGACTCTCAGTTATAACACTCTCTCCGTTACAATGACCCTCAGTATAAGACTCTCAGTTATAACAATCTCTCTATTACACTGACTCTCAGTATAAGACTCTCAGTGATATCACTCTCTCTGTTACACTGACCCTCAGTATAAGACTCTCAGTTATTACACTCTGTTGCAGTGTCGCTCAGTATAAGACTCTCAATTATAACACTCGCTCTGTTACACTGACCCTCAGTATAAGACTCTCAGTTAAAACCCTCTCTCTGTTACACTGTCCCTCAGTTTAAGACTCTCAGTTATAACAATCTCTCTGTTACACTGTCCCTCAGTATAAGACTCTCAGTTATAACACTCTGTTACACTGACCCTCAGAAAAAGACTCTCAGTTATAACACTCACTGGTACACTGTCCCTCAGTATAAGACTCTCAGTTATAACACTCTCTCTGTTACACTGCACTTCAGGAAACGACTCTCAGTTATAACACTCTCTCCGTTACACTGACCCTCAGTATAAGACTGTCAGTTATAACACTCTGTTACACTGTTTCTTCGCATAAGTCTCTCAGTTTCTAACACTCTCTCTTTTACACTGTCCCTCAGTATAATAACCTCAGTTATAACACTCTGTTTCACTGTCCCTCAGTATAAGACTCTCAGTTATAACACTCTCTCTTTTACACTGTCCCTCAGTATAATACCCTCAGTTATAACACTCTCTGTTGCAGTGTCCCTCAGTATAAGACTCTCAGTTATAACACTCTCTCTGTTACACTGTCCCTCAGTATAAGACTTTCAGTTATAACACTCTCTCTGTTACAGTGACCCTCAGTATAAGATTCTCAGTTATAACACTCGCTCGGTTACACTGACCCTCAGTATAGGACTCTCAGTTATAACACTCTCTCTGTAACACTGAAACTCAGGAAAAGACTCTCAGTTATAACACTCTCTCCGTTACACTGACCCTCAGTATAAGACTGTCAGTTATAACAATCTGTTACACTGTTTCTTCGTATAAGACTCTCAGTTTCCAACACTCTCTCTGTTACACTGTCCCTCAGTATAAGACTCTCAGTTATAACACTCGCTCTGTTACACTGACCCTCAGTATAAGACTCTCATTTATAACAATCTCTCTGTTCCACTGAACCTCAGGAAAAGACTCTCAGTTATAACACTCTCTCCGTTACAATGACCCTCAGTATAAGACTCTCAGTTATAACAATCTCTCTATTACACTGACTCTCAGTATAAGACTCTCAGTGATATCACTCTCTCTGTTACACTGACCCTCAGTATAAGACTCTCAGTTATTACACTCTGTTGCAGTGTCGCTCAGTATAAGACTCTCAATTATAACACTCGCTCTGTTACACTGAACCTCAGTATAAGACTCTCAGTTAAAACCCTCTCTCTGTTACACTGTCCCTCAGTTTAAGACTCTCAGTTATAACAATCTCTCTGTTACACTGTCCCTCAGTATAAGACTCTCAGTTATAACACTCTCTCTGTTCCACTGACCCTCAGTATAAGACTCTCAGTTATAACCCTCTCTCTGTTACAGTCTCCCTCAGTATAAGACTCTCAGTTATAACACTCTCTCTGTTACACTGTCCCTCAGTATAAGACTCTCGGTTATAACACTCTCTGTGTTACACTGTCCCTTAGTATAAGACTCACAGTTATAAGACTCTCTCTGTTACACTGTCCCTCAGTATAAGGTTGTCAGTTATAACACTCTCTCTGTTACACTGACCCTCAGTAAAAGACTCTCAGTTATAACACTCTCTTTTACACTGACCCTCAGTATAAGACTCTCAGTTATAACACTTTCTCGGTTACTCTGACCCTCAGTATAAGACTCTCAGTTATAACACTCTCTGGTACACTGTCCCTCAGTATAACACTCTCAGTTATAACACTCTGTCTTTTACACTGTCCCTCAGTATAAGACTCTCGGTTATCACACTCTCTCTGTTACACTGTCCCTCAGTATAAGACTCTCAGTTATAACACTCTCTCTGTTACACTGTCCCTCAGTATAAGACTCTCAGTTATAACACTCTCTCTGTTACACTGTCCCTCAGTATAAGACTCTCAGTTATAACACTCTCTGGTACACTGTCCCTCAGTATAAGACTCTCAGTTATAACACTCGCTCTGTTACACTGACCCTCAGTATAAGACTCTCTTATAACACTCTCTCTGTTACACTGTCCCTCAGTATAAGACTCTCAGTTATAACACTCTCTTTGTTACACTGACCCTCAGTATAAGACACTCAGTAATAACACTCTCTCTGTTACACTGACCCTCAGTATAAGACTCTCAGTTATAACACTCTCTCTGTTACACTGTCCCTCAGTGTAAGACTCTCAGTTATAACACTCTTTCCGTTACAATGACCCTCAGTATAAGACTCTCAGTTATAACAATCTCTCTGTTACACTGACTCTCAGTATAAGACTCTCAGTGATATCACTCTCTCTGTTGCACTGACCCTCAGTATAAGACTCTCAGTTATAACACTCTGTTACACTGTCGCTCAGTATAAGACTCTCAGTTATAACACTCGCTCTGTTACACTGACCCTCATTATAAGACTCTCAGTTATAACACTCTCTCTGTTACACTGACCCTCAGTATAAGACTCTCAGTGAAAACCCTCTCTCTGTTACACTGTCCCTCAGTTTAAGACTCTCAGTTATAACACTCTCTCTGTTATACTGACCCTCAGTATAAGACTCTCAGTTATATCACTCTTTCTTTTACACTGACCCTCACTATAAGACTCTCAGTTATAACACTCTCTCTGTTACACTAACCTCAATATAAGACTCTCAGTTATAACACTCTCTCTGTTAGTCAGACGCTTCAGTACAAGACTCTCAGTTGTAACACTCTGTTGCACAGACCCTCAGTATAAGACGCCCAGTTATAACACTGTCCCTGTTACACTGACCCTCAGTAAAAGACTCTCAGTTTTAACTCCCTCTCTGCTAAACTCACCCTCAGTATTAGACTCTCAGTACTCATACTCACTGTTACACTGTCCCTCAGTATAAGACTCTCAGTTATAACACTCTTTCTGTTACACTGACCCTCAGTATAAGACACTCAGTTATAACACTCTCTCTGTTACACTGACCCTCAGTATAAGACTCTCAGTTATAACTCTCTGTCTGTTACACTGACCCTCAGTATAAGACTCTCAGTTATATCTCTCTCTCTGTTACACTGACCCTCAGTATTAGACTCTCAGTACTAACACTCTCTGTTGCACTGACCCTCAGTATGAGACTCTCAGTCATAACACTCTCTCTGTTACACTGACCCTCAGTATAAGACTCTCAGTTATAACACTCTCTCTGTTACACTTAACCTCAGGATAAGACTCTCAGTTATAACACTCTCTCTGTTACACTGACCCTCAGTATAAGACTCTCAGTTATAACACTCTCTGGTACACTGTCCCTCAGGATAAGACTCTCAGTTATAACACTCTCTCTGTTACACTGACCCTCAGTATAAGACACTCAGTTATAACACTCTCTCTGTTACACTGTCCCTCAGTATAAGACTCTCAATTATAACCCTCTCAGTTACACTTTCCCTCAGAAAAGGACTCTCAGTTATATCACTCTCTGGTACACTGACCCTCAGTATAAGACTCTGTTATAACACTCTCTCTGTTACACTGTCCCTCAGTATAAGACTCTCAGTTATAACACTCTCTCTGTTACACTGACCCTCAGTATAAGACACTCAGTAATAACACTCTCTCTGTTACACTGACCCTCAGTATAAGACTCTCAGTTATAACTTTCTCTCTGTTCCACTGACTCTCAGTATAAGACTCTCAGTTATAACATTCTCTGGTACACTGTCCCTCAGTGTAAGACTCTCAGTTATAACACTCTCTCTGTTACAGTGTCCCTTAGTATAAGACTCTCAGTAATAACACTCTCTCTGTTACACTGACCCTCAGTATAAGACTCTCGGTTATAACACTCTCTCTGTTACACTGTCCCTCAGTATAAGACTCTCAGTTATAACACTCTCTCTGTTACACTGTCCATCAGTGTAAGACACTCAGTTATAACACTCTCTCTGTTACACTGACCCTCAGTATAAGACACTCAGTTATAACACTCTCTCTGTTACACTGTCCCTCAGTATAAGGTTGTCAGTTATAACACTCTCTCTGTTACACTGACCCTCAGTATAAGACTCTCAGTTATAACACTCTCTTTTACACTGACCCTCAGTATAAGACTCTCAGTAATAACACTTTCTTGGTTACACTGACCCTCAGTATAAGACTCTCAGTTATTACACTCTCTGGTACACTGTCCCTCAGTATAAGACTCTCAGTTATAAAACTCTCTCTGTTGCACTGACCCTCAGTGTAAGACTCTCAGTTATAACACTCGCTCTGTTACACTGAGCCTCAGTATAAGACTCACAGTTATAACACTCTCTCTGTTCCTCTGACCCTCAGTATAAGACTCTCAGTTATAACACTCTCTCTGTTACACTGTCCCTCAGTATAAGACTCTCAGTTATAACACTCTCTGGTACACTGTCCCTCAGTATAAGACACTCAGTTATAACACTCTCTCTGTTACACTGACCCTCGGTATAAGACTCTCAGTTATAACTCTCTCTCTGTTACACTGACCCTCAGTATAAGAGTCTCAGTTATAACACTCTCTGGTACACTGTCCCTCAGTATAAGACTCTCAGTTATAACACTCTCTCTGTTCCACTGACCCTCAGTATAAGACTCTCAGTTATAACACTCTCTCTGTTAGAGTGTCCCTCAGTATAAGACTCTCAGTTATAACACTCTCTCTGTTACACTGTCCCTCAGTATAAGACTCTCGGTTATAACACTCTCTCTGTTACACTGTCCCTCAGTATAAGACACTCAGTTATAACACTCTCTCTGTTACACTGTCCATCAGTATTAGACACTCAGTTATAACACACTCTCTGTTACACTGACCCTCAGTATAAGACACTCAGTTATAACACTCTCTCTGTTACACTGACCCTCAGTATAAGACTCTCAGTTATAACACTCTCTGGTACACTGTCCCTCAGTATAAGACTCTCAGTTATAACACTCTCTCTGTTCCACTGACCCTCAGTATAAGAATCTCAGTTATAACACTCGCTCTGTTACAGTGTCCCTCAGTATAAGACTCTCAGTTATATCACTCTCTCTGTTACACTGTCCCTCAGTATAAGACTCTCGGTTATAACACTCTCTCTGTTACACTGTCCCTCAGTATAAGTCTCTCAGTTATAACAATCTCTCTGTTACACTGTCCCTCAGTATAAGACACTCAGTTATAACACTCTCTCTGTTACACTGACCCTCAGTATAAGACTCTCAGTAATAACACTCTCTCTGTTACACTGACCCTCAGTATAAGACTCTCAGTTATAACACTCTCTCTGTTCCACTGACCCTCAGTATAAGACTCTCAGTTATAACACTCGCTCTGTTACAGTGTCCCTCAGTATAAGACTCTCAGTTATATCACTCTCTCTGTTACACTGTCCCTCAGTATAAGACTCTCGGTTATAACACTCTCTCTGTTACACTGTCCCTCAGTATAAGTCTCTCAGTTATAACAATCTCTCTGTTACACTGTCCCTCAGTATAAGGTTGTCTGTTATAACACTCTCTCTGTTACACTGACCCTCAGTATAAAACTCTCAGTTATAACACGCTCTTTTACACTGACCCTCAGTATCAGACTCACAGTAATAACACTTTCTCGGTTACACTGACCCTCAGTATAAGACTCTCAGTTATTACACTCTCTGGTACACTGTCCCTCAGTATAAGACTCTCAGTTATAACACTCTCTCTGTTACACTGACCCTCAGTATAAGACTCTCAGTTATAACACTCTCTCTGTTACACTGACCCTCAGTATAAGACTCACAGTTATAACACTGTCTCTGTTCCACTGACCTTCAGTATAAGACTCTCAGTTATAACTCTCTCTCTGTTACACTGTCCCTCAGTATAAGACTCTCAGTTATACCACTCTCTGGTACACTGTCCCTCAGTATAAGACTCTCAGTTATAACACTCTCTCTGTTACACTGACCCTCAGTATAAGACTCTCAGTTATAACACTCGCCCTGTTACACTGACCCTTAGTATAAGACTCTCAGTTATTACACTCTCTCTGTTACACTGATCCTCAGTATAAGACTCTCAGTTATAACACTCTCTCTGTTACACTGACCCTCAGAAAAAGACTCTCAGTTATAACACTCTCTGGTACACTGTCCCTCAGTATAAGACTCTCAGTTATAACACTCTCTCTGTTACACTGACCCTCAGTATAAGACACTCAGTTATAACACTCTCTCTGTTACACTGACCCTCAGTTTAAGACTCTCAGTAATAACACTCTCTCTGTTCCACTGACCCTCAGTATAAGACTCTCAGTTATAACACTCTCTCTGTTACAGTGTCCCTCAGTATAAGACTCTCAGTTATATCACTCTCTCTGTTACACTGTCCCTCAGTATAAGACTCTCGGTTATAATACTCTCGCTGTTACACTGTCCCTCAGTATAAGACGCTCAGTTATAACACTCTCTCTGTTACACTGTCCCTCAGTATAAGACTCTCAGTTATAACACTCTCTGTGTTACACTGTCCCTCAGTATTAGACACTCAGTAATAACACTCTCTCTGTTACACTGACCCTCAGAATAAGACACTCAGTTATAACAATCTCTCTGTTACACTGTCCCTCAGTATAAGGTTGTCAGTTATAACACTCTCTTTTACACTGACCCTCAGTATAAGACTCTCAGTTATTACACTCTCTGGTACACTGTCCCTCAGTATAAGACTCTCAGTTATAACACTCTCTCTGTTACACTGTCCCTCAGTATAAGACTCTCAGTTATAACACTCTGGTACACTGTCCCTCAGTATAAGACTCTCAGTTATAACACTCTCTCTGTTCCACTGACCCTCAGTATAAGACTCTCAGTTATAACACTCTCTCTGTTAAACTGACCCTCAGTATAAGACACTCAGTTATAACACTCTCTCTGTTACACCGACCCTCAGAAAAAGACTCTCAGTTATAACACTCTCTGGTACACTGTCCCTCAGTATAAGACTCTCAGTTATAACACTCTCTCTGTTACACTGACCCTCAGTATAAGACTCTCAGTTATAACACTCGCCCTGTTACACTGACCCTTAGTATATGACTCACAGTTATAACACTCTCTCTGTTCCACTGTCCCTCAGTATAAGACTCTCAGTTATAACACTCTCTCTGTTACACTGACCCTCAGTATAAGACTCTCAGTTATAACACTTTCTCGGTTACTCTGACCCTCAGTATAAGACTCTCAGTTATAACACTCTCTGTTACACTTTCCCTCAGTATAAGACTCTCAGTTATAACACTCTCTCTGTTACACTGACCCTCAGTATAAGACTCTCAGTTATTACACTCTCTGGTACACTGACCCTCAGTATAAGACTCTCAGTTATAACACTCGCTCTGTTACACTGACCCTCAGTATAAGACTCACAGTTATAACACTCTCTATGTTCCACTGACCCTCAGTATAAGACTCTCAGCTATAACACTCTCTGGTACACTGTCCCTCAGTATAAGACTCTCAGTTATAACACTCTCTCTGTTCCACTGACCCTCAGTATAAGACTCACAGTTATAACACTCTCTCTGTTCCACTGACCCTCAGTATAAGACTCTCAGTTATAACACTCTCTCTGTTACACTGTCCCTCAGTATAAGACTCTCAGTTATAACACTCTCTGGTACACTGTCCCTCAGTATAAGACTCTCAGAAATAACACTCTCTCTGTTCGACTGACCCACAGTATAAGAATCTCAGTTTTAACACTCTCTCTGTTTCAGTGTCCCTCGGTATAAGACTCTCAGTTATAACACTCTCTCTGTTATACTGACCCTCAGTATAAGACACTCAGTTATAACACTCTCTCTGTTACACTGACCCTCGGTATAAGACTCTCAGTTATAACTCTCTCTCTGTTACACTGACCCTCAGTATAAGAGTCTCAGTTATAACACTCTCTGGTACACTGTCCCTCAGTATAAGACTCTCAGTTATAACACTCTCTCTGTTCCACTGACCCTCAGTATAAGACTCTCAGTTATAACACTCTCTCTGTTACAGTGTCCCTCAGTATAAGACTCTCAGTTATAACACTCTCTCTGTTACACTGTCCCTCAGTATAAGACTCTCAGTTATAACACTCTCTCTGTTACAGTGTCCCTCAGTATAAGACTCTCAGTTATAACACTCTCTCTGTTACACTGTCCATCAGTATTAGACACTCAGTTATAACACACTCTCTGTTACACTGACCCTCAGTATAAGACACTCAGTTATAACACTCTCTCTGTTCCACTGACCCTCAGTATAAGAATCTCAGTTATAACACTCTCTCTGTTACACTGACCCTCAGTATAAGACTCTCAGTAATAACACTCTCTCTGTTACACTGACCCTCAGTATAAGACTCTCAGTTATAACACTCTCTCTGTTCCACTGACCCTCAGTATAAGACTCTCAGTTATAACACTCTCTCTGTTACAGTGTCCCTCAGTATAAGACTCTCAGTTATATCACTCTCTCTGTTACACTGTCCCTCAGTATAAGACTCTCGGTTATAACACTCTCTCTGTTACACTGTCCCTCAGTATAAGTCTCTCAGTTATAACACTCTCTCTGTTACACTGTCCCTCAGTATTAGACACTCAGTTATAACACTCTCTCTGTTACAGTGACCCTCAGAATAAGACACTCAGTTATAACAATCTCTCTGTTACACTGTCCCTCAGTATAAGGTTGTCAGTTATAACACTCTCTCTGTTACACTGACCCTCAGTATAAGACTCTCAGTTATAACACGCTCTTTTACACTGACCCTCAGTATAAGACTCTCAGTAATAACACTTTCTCGGTTACACTGACCCTCAGTATAAGACTCTCAGATATTACACTCTCTGGTACACTGTCCCTCAGTATAAGACTCTCAGTTATAACACTCTCTCTGTTACACTGACCCTCAGTATAAGACTCTCAGTTATAACACTCTCTCTGTTACACTGACCCTCAGTATAAGACTCACAGTTATAACACTGTCTCTGTTCCACTGACCCTCAGTATAAGACTCTCAGTTATAACTCTCTCTCTGTTACACTGTCCCTCAGTATAAGACTCTCAGTTATACCACTCTCTGGTACACTGTCCCTCAGTATAAGACTCTCAGTAATAACACTCTCTCTGTTCCACTGACCCTCAGTATAAGACTCTCAGTTATAACACTCTCTCTGTTTCAATGTCCCTCGGTATAAGACTCTCAGTTATAACACTCTCTCTGTTATACTGACCCTCAGTATAAGACACTCAGTTATAACACTCTCTCTGTTACACTGACCCTCGGTATAAGACTCTCAGTTATAACTCTCTCTCGGTTACACTGACCCTCAGTATAAGACTCTCAGTTATAACAATGCCTGTTACACTGACCCTCAGTATAAGACTCTCAGTTATAACACTCTCTCTGTTGCACCGACCCTCAGAAAAAGACTCTCAGTTATAACACTCTCTGGTACACTGTCCCTCAGTATAAGACTCTCAGTTATAACACTCTCTCTGTTACACTGACCCTCAGTATAAGACTCTCAGTTATAACACTCGCCCTGTTACACTGACCCTTAGTATAAGACTCTCAGTTATTACACTCTCTCTGTTACACTGATCCTCAGTATAAGACTCTCAGTTATAACACTCTCTCTGTTACACTGACCCTCAGAAAAAGACTCTCAGTTATAAAACTCTCTGGTACACTGTCCCTCAGTATAAGACTCTCAGTTATAACACTCTCTCTGTTACACTGACCCTCAGTATAAGACACTCAGTTATAACACTCTCTCTGTTACACTGACCATCAGTTTAAGACTCTCAGTAATAACACTCTCTCTGTTACACTGTCCCTCAGTATAAGAGTCTCAGTTATAACACTCTCTCTGTTCCACTGACCCTCAGTATATGACTCTCAGTTATAACACTCTCTCTGTTACAGTGTCCCTCAGTATAAGACTCTCAGTTATATCACTCTCTCTGTTACACTGTCCCTCAGTATAAGACTCTCGGTTATAATACTCTCGCTGTTACACTGTCCCTCAGTATAAGACGCTCAGTTATAACACTCTCTCTGTTACACTGTCCCTCAGTATAAGACGCTCAGTTATAACACTCTCTCTGTTACACTGTCCCTCAGTATTAGACACTCAGTAATAACACTCTCTCTGTTACACTGACCCTCAGAATAAGACACTCAGTTATAACAATCTCTCTGTTACACTGTCCCTCAGTATAAGGTTGTCAGTTATAACACTCTCTTTTACACTGACCCTCAGTATAAGACTCTCAGTTATTACACTCTCTGGTACACTGTCCCTCAGTATAAGACTCTCAGTTATAACACTCTCTCTGTTCCACTGACCCTCAGTATAAGACTCTCAGTTATAACACTCTCTCTGTTACACTGTCCCTCAGTATAAGACTCTCAGTTATAACACTCTCTGGTACACTGTCCCTCAGTATAAGACTCTCAGTTATAACACTCTCTCTGTTCCACTGACCCTCAGTATAAGACTCTCAGTTATAACACTCTCTCTGTTATACTGACCCTCAGTATAAGACACTCAGTTATAACACTCTCTCTGTTACACCGACCCTCAGAAAAAGACTCTCAGTTATAACACTCTCTGGTACACTGTCCCTCAGTATAAGACTCTCAGTTATAACACTCTTTCTGTTACACTGACCCTCAGTATAAGACTCTCAGTTATAACACTCGCCCTGTTACACTGACCCTTAGTATATGACTCACAGTTATAACACTCTCTCTGTTCCACTGACCCTCAGTATAAGACTCTCAGTTATAACACTCTCTCTGTTACACTGTCCCTCAGTATAAGGCTCTCAGTTATAACACTCTCTCTGTTACACTGACCCTCAGTATAAGACTCTCAGTTATAACACGTTCTCGGTTACTCTGACCCTCAGTATAAGACTCTCAGTTATAACACTCTCTGTTACACTTTCCCTCAGTATAAGACTCTCAGTTATAACAATCTCTGATACACTGACCCTCAGTATAAGACTCTCAGTTATAACACTCTCTCTGTTACACTGACCCTCAGTATAAGAGTCTCAGTTATTACACTCTCTGGTACACTGACCCTCAGTATAAGACTCTCAGTTATAACACTCTCTCTGTTACACCGACCCTCAGAAAAAGACTCTCAGTTATAACACTCTCTGGTACACTGTCCCTCAGTATAATACTCTCAGTTATAACACTCTCTCTGTTACACTGACCCTCAGTATAAGACTCTCAGTTATAACACTCGCCCTGTTACACTGACCCTTAGTATAAGACTCACAGTTATAACACTCTCTCTGTTCCACTGACCCTCAGTATAAGACTCTCAGTTCTAACACTCTCTCTGTTACACTGTCCCTCAGTATAAGACTCTCAGTTATAACACTCTCTCTGTTACACTGACCCTCAGTATAAGACTCTCAGTTATAACACTCGCTCTGTTACACTGACCCTCAGTATAAGACTCACAGTTATAACACTCTCTATGTTCCACTGACTCTCAGTATAAGACTCTCAGTTATAACACTCTCTGGTACACTGTCCCTCAGTATAAGACTCTCAGTTATAACACTCTCTCTGTTCCACTGACCCTCAGTATAAGAATCTCAGTTATAACACTCTCTCTGTTACATTGTCCCTCAGTATAAGACTCTCAGTTATAACACTCTCTCTGTTACACTGACCCTCAGTATAAGACTCTCAGTTATAACACTCTCTCTGTTACACTGACCCTCAGTATAAGACTCTCAGTAATAACACTCTCTCTGTTACACTGTCCCTCAGTATAAGACTCTCAGTTATAACACTCTCTCTGTTCCACTGACCCTCAGTATAAGACTCTCAGTTATAACACTCTCTCTGTTACAGTGTCCCTCAGTATATGACTCTCAGTTATATCACTCTCTCTGTTACAATGTCCCTCAGTATAAGACTCTCGGTTATAACACTCTCGCTGTTACACTGTCCCTCAGTATAAGACGCTCAGTTATAACACTCTCTCTGTTACACTGACCCTCAGAATAAGACACTCAGTTATAACAATCTCTCTGTTACACTGTCCCTCAGTATAAGGTTGTCAGTTATAACACTCTCTCTGTTACACTGACCCTCAGTATAAGACTCTCAGTTATAACACTCTCTTTTACACTGTCCCTCAGTATAAGACTCTCAGTAATAACACTTTCTCGGTTACACTGACCCTCAGTATAAGACTCTCAGTTATTACACTCTCTGGTACACTGTCCCTCAGTATTAGACTCTCAGTTATAACACTCTCTCTGTTCCACTGACCCTCAGTATAAGACTCTCAGTTATAACACACTCTCTGTTACACTGTCCCTCAGTATAAGACTCTCAGTTATAACACTCTCTGGTACACTGTCCCTCAGTATAAGACTCTCAGTTATAACACTCTCTCTGTTCCACTGACCCTCAGTATAAGACTCTCAGTTATAACACTCTCTCTGTTTCAGAGTCCCTCGGTATAAGACTCTCAGTTATAACACTCTCTCTGTTACACTGACCCTCGGTATAAGACTCTCAGTTATAACACTCTCTGTTACACTTTCCCTCAGTATAAGACTCTCAATTATAACAATCTCTGTTACACTGACCTTCAGTATAAGACTCTCAGTTATAACACTCTCTCTGTTACACCGACCCTCAGAAAAAGACTCTCAGTTATAACACTCTCTGGTACACTGTCCCTCAGTATCAGACTCTCAGTTATAACACTGTCTCTGTTACACTGACCCTCAGTATAAGACTCTCAGTTATAACACTCGCCCTGTTACACTGACCCTTAGTATAAGACTCTCAGTTATAACACTCTCTCTGTTCCACTCACCCTCAGTATAAGACTCTCAGTTATAACACTCTCTCTGTTACACTTTCCCTCAGTATAAGACTCTCAGTTATAACACTCTCTCTGTTACACTTTCCCTCAGTATAAGACTCTCAGTTATAACACTCTCTCTGTTTCAGTGTCCCTCAGTATAAGACTCTCAGTTATAACACTCTCTCTGTTACACTGACCCTCAGTATAAGACACTCAGTTATAACACTCTCTCTGTTACACTGACCCTCGGGATAAGACCCTCAGTTATAACTCTCTCTCTGTTACACTGACCCTCAGTATCAGACTCTCAGTTATAACACTCTCTCTTTTCCACTGACCCTCAGTATAAGACTCTCAGTTATAACCCTCTCTCTGTTACAGTGTCCCTCAGTATAAGACTCTCAGTTATAACACTCTCTCTCTTACACTGTCCCTCAGTTTAAGACTCTCGGTTATAACACTCTCTCTGTTACACTGTCCCTCAGTATAAGACTCTCAGTTATAACACTCTCTCTGTTACACTGTCCCTCAGGATAAGACTCTCAGTTATAACACTCTCTCTGTTACACTGTCCCTCAGTATAAGACACTCAGTTATAACACTCTCTCTGTTACACTGACCCTCAGTATAAGACACTCAGTTATAACACTCTCTCTGTTACACTGACCCTCAGTATAAGACTCTCAGTTATAACACTCTCTGGTACACTGTCCCTCAGTATAAGACTCTCAGTTATAACACTCTCTCTGTTCCACTGACCCTCAGTATAAGACTGTCAGTTATAACACTCTCTCTGTTACAGTGTCCCTCAGTATAAGACTCTCAGTTATATCACTCTCTCTGTTACACTGTCCCTCAGTATAAGACTCTCGGTTATAACACTCTCTCTGTTACACTGTCCTCATTATAAGACTCTCAGTTCTAACATCTCTATGTTACACTGTCCCTCAGTATACGACTCTCAGTTATAACACTCTCTCTGTTACACTGTCCCTCAGTATAAGACACTCAGTTATAACACTCTCTCTGTAACACTGACCCTCAGTATAAGGTTGTCAGTTATAACACTCTCTCTGTTACACTGTCCCTCAGTATAAGACACTCAGTTATAACACTTTCTCGGTTACACTGAACCTCAGTATAAGACTCTCAGTTATAACACTCTGTCTGTTACACTGACCCTCAGAAAAATACTCTCAGTTATAACACTCTCTGGTACACTGTCCCTCAGTATAAGACTCACAGTGATAACACTCTCTCTGTTCCACTGACCCTCAGTATAAGACTCTCAGTTATAACACTCTCTCTGTTACACTGTCCCTCAGTATAAGACTCTCAGTTATAACACTCTCTCTGTTACACTGATCCTCAGTATAAGACTCTCAGTTATAACACTTTCTCGGTTACTCTGACCCTCAGTATAAGACTCTCAGATATAACACTCTCTGTTACACTTTCCCTCAGTATAAGACTCTCAGTTATAACAATCTCTGTTACACTGACCCTCAGTATAAGACTCTCAGTTATAACACTCTCTCTGTTACACTGACCCTCAGTATAAGACTCTCAGTTATTACACTCTCTGGTACACTGTCCCTCAGTATAAGACTCTCAATTATAACACTCTCTCTGTTACACTGACCCTCAGTATAAGACTCTCAGTTATAACACTCGCTCTGTTACAGTGACCCTCAGTATAAGACTCACAGTTATAACACTCTCTCGGTTCCATGACCCTCAGTATAAGACTCAGTTATAACACTCTCTCGGTTACACTGTCCCTCAGTATAAGACTCTCAGTTATAACACTCTCTCTGTTTCACTGTCCCTCAGTATAAGACTCTCAGTTATAACATTCTCTGGTACACTGTCCCTCAGTAGATGACTCTCAGTTATAACACTCTCTCTGTTCCATTGACCCTCAGTATAAGACTCTCAGTTATAACTATCTCTCTGTTTCAGTGTCCCTCAGTATAAGACTCTCAGTTATAACACTCTCTCTGTTACACTGACCCTCAGCAAAGACACTCAGTTTTAACACTCTCTCTGTTACACTGACCCTTGGTATAAGTCTCTCGGTTATAACACTCTCTCTGTTACACTGTCCCTCAGTATAAGACACTCAGTTATAACACTCTCTCTGTTACACTGTCCCTCAGTATTAGACTCTCAGTTATAACCCACTCTCTGTTACAGTGTCCCTCAGTATAAGACTCTCAGTTATAACTCTCTCTCTGTTACACTGTCCCTCAGTGTAAGACTCTCGGTTATAACACTCTCTCTGTTACACTGTCCCTCAATATAAGACTCTCAGTTATAACGCTCTCTCTGTTACACTGTCCCTCTGAATTAGACTCTCAGTTATAACACTCTCTCTGTTACACTGACCCTCAGTATAAGACTCTCAGTTATAACACTCTCTGCTACACTGTCCCTCAGTATAAGACTCTCAGTTATAACACTCTCTCTGTTACAGTGTCCCTCAGTATAAGACTCTCAGTTATAACACTCTCTCTGTTACACTGTCCCTCAGTATAAGACACTCAGTTATAACACTCTCTCTGTTACACTGACCCTCAGTATAAGACACTCAGTTATAACACTCTCTCTGTTACACTGACCCTCAGTATAAGACTCCCAGTTATAACACTCTCTGGTACACTGTCCCTCAGTATAAGACTCTCAGTTATAACACTCTCTCTGTTACAGTGTCCCTCAGTATAAGACTCTCAGTTATAACACTCTCTCTGTTACACTGACCCTCAGTATAAGACACTCAGTTATAACACTCTCTCTGTTACACTGACCCTCATTATAAGACTCTCAGTTATAACATTCTCTCTGTTACACTGACCCTCAGTATAAGACTCTCAGTTATAACACTCTCTGGTACACTGTCCCTCAGTATAAGACTCTCAGTTATAACACTCTCTCTGTTCCACTGACCCTCAGTATAAGACTCTCAGTTATAACACTCTCTGTTACAGTGTCCCTCAGTATAAGACTCTCAGTTATAACACTCTCTCTGTTACACTGACCCTCAGTATAAGACACTCAGTTATAACACTCTCTCTGTTACACTGACCCTTGGTATAAGTCTCTCAGTTATAACACTCTCTCTGTTACTCTGACCCTCAGTATAAGACTCTCAGTTATCACACTCTCTCTGTTACACTGTCCCTCAGTATTAGACTCTCAGTTATAACCCACTCTCTGTTACACTGTCCCTCAGTATAAGACTCTCAATTATGACACTCTCTCTGTTCCACTGACCCTCAGTATAAGACTCTCAGTTATAACCCTCTCTCTGTTACAGTGTCCCTCAGTATAAGACTCTCAGTTATAACTCTCTCTCTGTTACACTGTCCCTCAGTGTAAGACTCTCGGTTATAACACTCTCTCTGTTACACTGTCCCTCAATATAAGACTCTCAGTTATAACGCTCTCTCTGTTACACTGTCCCTCTGTATTAGACTCTCAGTTATAACACTCTCTCTGTTACACTGTCCCTCAGTATTAGACACTCAGTTATAACACTCTCTCTGTTACACTGACCCTCAGTATAAGTCACTCAGTTATAACACTCTCTCTGTTACACTGACCCTCAGTATAAGACTCTCAGTTATAACACTCTCTTTTACACTGACCCTCAGTCTAAAACTCTGTTTTCACACTTTCTCGGTTACTCTGACCCTCAGTATAAGACTCTCAGTTATAACACTCTCTCTGTTCCACTGACCCTCAGTATAACACTCTCAGTTATAACACTCTCTCTGTTACACTGTCCCTCAGTATAAGACTCTCAGTTATAACACTCTCTCTGTTACACTGTCCCTCAGTATAAGACTCTCGGTTATAACACTCTCTCTGTTACACTGTCCCTCAGTATAACACTCTCAGTTATAACACTCTCTCTGTTACACTGACCCTCAGTATAAGACTCTCAGTTATAACAATCTCTCTGTTACACTGTCCCTCAGTATAAGACTCTCAGTTATAACACTCTCTCTGTTACACTGACCCTCAGTTTAAGACTCTCAGTTATAATACTCTCTCTGTTACACTGTCCCTCAGTATATGGTTGTCAGTTATAACACTCTCTCTGTTACACTGTCCCTCAGTATAAGACACTCAGTTATAACACTCTCTCTGTTACACTGTCCCTCATTATAAGACACTCAGTTATAACACTCTGTTACACTGACCCTCAGTATAAGGTTGTCAGTTATAACACTCTCTCTGTTACACTGTCCCTCAGTATAAGACACTCAGTTATAACACTCTCTCTGTTACACTGTCCCTCAGTCTCAGACACTCAGTTATAACACTCTCTCTGTTACACTGTCCCTCAGTATAAGACTCTCAGTTATAACACTCTTTTTTACACTGTCCCTCAGTATAAGACTCTCAGTTATAACACTTTCTCGGTTACACTGACCCTCAGTATAAGACTCTCAGTTATAACACTCTCTCTGTTACACTGACCCTCAGTATAAGACTCTCAGTTATAACACCCTTTCTGACACACTGTCCCTCAGTATAAAACTCTCAGTTATAACACTCTCTCCCTTTCTCTGACCCTCAGTATAAGACTCTCAGTTATAACACTCTCTCTGTTACTCTGACCCTCAGTATAAGACTCTCAGTTATAACACTCTCTCTGTTACTCTGACCCTCAGTATAAGACTCTCAGTTATAACACTCTTTTTTACACTGACCCTCAGTATAAGACTCTCAGTTATAACACTCTCTCTGTTCCACTGACCCTCAGTCTGTCGCTCCTGGTTTCCGCGCCCTGTCCCTATTCCTCTCCGCGATGGAAGGACGTGCCCTGTGCCCGGCTCGGTTTCGAGGCTGCCCCTTGTCTCCCGATGGGAACCGGTGCTGTTTGCCTCCTCCCTCAGTTTCCCCGCCGCTCTGGACCAGCGCTTCCCGGGCATCGCTGTCCTTCGCCTGGGGAGACCTGCGGAATGGGGAGAACAGGGGGTCGGTGCTGTGAAGCCAATCTTCTCTCCCCCCACCAACCCCCCCCACCCCACCCCAAACCCCCTCCCCCTTCCGCAGACCCACCGGGGACTAAGCACTTTCTGAGATCAAGCATTCCGCTTATTTATTACTCATTCTGCACTGCATCTGTGTGTTGGGAGTGGGTGGTGAGGCATTCCCAAACTCCCCTCTCCCAACCCCCAACACCCCCCCCCACCTCCCCAAGTCAGTCCCTCCCCCGCTCCCCAGCCCATGCTAGAGTTACCCCCTACCCTTAACCCCCGGCGTCCGCCCCGATTGCCAGCCTCTTGCCCGCTCCCAAACCCGGAACCGAGCCGGCACCACCACTCCAGTCCCTCCCCTCCTCCACTCCCACCCCCCCACCACCCCCCCCTCCCACCCCACCACCCCCCTCCCCCTCCCTCCCCACCCCCACCACCCCCTGGCCTCGTTACCTCACACCTCGCCTCCCTCTCGGGATCCGAACCCAGAGCGCGCTCTGGATCCAAAGATGGACGACGCTTGTCCAACCCTCAAAAGCCTCTGGCGTGGCGGGATTCAAACCCCAGGGTATTAACGCCTCCCCCTGGTGGTGGTGGTGGTGGTGGTGAGGGGGCGGTGGGGGGGGGGTGGGGGGGTGTGGTGGCCTGGTGTGTGTCTCCTCGCAACGCTAACTCCAGCACCAGACACCGCCACTCCACCCGGACCCCCCCGCTCGAGCGTCGCTCTTTTGTGACCGCCGGCTCACCTCATTGGAACTCACGGTCGACTTGCCTCACTCCTCTCCGCAGCGGTGGGGAGGGGGGGGGGGAGGGGAGGGGGTGGGGGGCAGGGGTTATTTTTTTTGTATCTTTTCCCCTTCTCTTGCCCTCATTCCCCACCCCCGCGTTCCCTTTTTTGGGTTCGGAGCTCGTCTCATTTTGGGAGAGGAAGGGAAAGGTCCCTGAGACACCGCCACTCATGAAGGGGAAGGTCAAATTTTGAAAAGGAAAAAAAAAAATCAAACATTACACAGAAGAACAGGACTGGGATCGAAATCCCCAACACATTTCACCAAAGATGTCTGCAAGATTGCCAAGAGTCAAGTCGGAGAACCTCACGGACCCGCTTGCCCACGCTACCCCACCACCCCGCTCCTCAACACCTCGTCGCCCTCGAGTCTCTAGCCGCGCCTTCTGATTTGTACCTCATCCGAACAGTACCTCAGCCTGAGGGTGACGCTGGAAAGCCCAAGGCGTCGTCGACGGCCTGGTCGAGAGCCGCTTCGTCGGGGTGGGGGAGGGGGTTGCTCCCCAGGGCTTGTGTGTATTGTGGGGTGGGGGGGGGGGGGGGGGGGCGGGGGAGGTGGGAGAGCTGTGCGGAGCCCGGCGATCGAGCCTGGACCGGCGGGAGCGGCCCAGGCTGACGGGACAGGCGGAGCTTTACGCCGGGGGGGGGGGAGGGAACCTTCCGGAACCACCGAGCGACGATGGACTTGAGAACGTTCCCCGCCCACTCCCCCACAAGTGGGGGAGGGGAAAGCGGGGTGTCCTCTGAAGAGAAACACATCTCGACCGTGTGCACACGCGGAACAAACTGCTATTCCAAAGGATTTGGCTGTACTCCCTTTACGTGGGGTGCGGGGGTTGGAAACGGTGGGGGTGGGGGGTGGGGGGTGGGTGGGGTAGGGGCGGAAGGGAGAAATCACACCAAATGGAATAAAAGAACATTGAGGAAACATGCTCCTTCCCTCTCTCCTCCCTCCCCCACTACCCCACCCCGGACCACCGCAACCCTCATCCCAAAACACCGCCACATCCCTCACCCCACAACCACCACCTCGTAGAACAAAAACCGTGCAAGAGAACGTTTCCTATTGTGAATGTTGTGACCGTGGTTTGAAAAGATTGATGTTGCTGTTTTTAAAAACAAGGAAAAAAAATAGGTATATATAATAAACTCGAGTTTTGGAACACGGAAGTATTTTTTTGAATGAAGGCCAGCAGGTGAGGTGGTCCCCGTCTACAAAACGTGCGATTTGTTCACCCCTCGAAACCCTGGAGTTACTGTTTATTCAGCAGGGTAAGGATTACTCACTGTGTAACTACATGGAGTTACTGTTTATTCAGCAGGGTAAGGATTACTCACTGTGTGACTACATGGAGTTACTGTTTATTCAGCAGGGTAAGGATTACTCACTGTGTAACTACATGGAGTTACTGTTTATTCAGCAGGGTAAGGATTACTCACTGTGTGACTACATGGAGTTACTGTTTATTCAGCAGGGTAAGGATTACTCACTGTGTAACTACATGGAGTTACTGTTTATTCAGCAGGGTAAGGATTACTCACTGTGTGACTACATGGAGTTACTGTTTATTCAGCAGGGTAAGCATTAATCACTGTGTGACTACATGGAGTTACTGTTTATTCAGCAGGGTAAGGATTACTCACTGTGTGACTACATGGAGTTACTGTTTATTCAGCAGGGTAAGGATTACTCACTGTGTAACTACATGGAGTTACTGTTTATTCAGCAGGGTAAGGATTACTCACTGTGTAACTACATGGAGTTACTGTTTATTCAGCAGGGTAAGGATTACTCACTGTGTAACTACATGGAGTTACTGTTTATTCAGCAGGGTAAGGATTACTCACTGTGCAACTACATGGAGTTACTGTTTACTCAGCAGGGTAAGGATTACTCACTGTGTAACTACATGGAGTTACTGTTTATTCAGCAGGGTAAGGATTACTCACTGTGTAACTACATGGAGTTACTGTTTATTCAGCAGGGTAAGGATACTCACTGTGTAACTACATGGAGTTACTGTTTATTCAGCAGGGTAAGGATTACTCACTGTGTAACTACATGGAGTTACTGTTTATTCAGCAGGGTAAGGATTACTCACTGTGTAACTACATGGAGTTACTGTTTATTCAGCAGGGTAAGGATTAATCACTGTGTAACTACATGGAGTTACTGTTTATTCAGCAGGGTAAGGATTACTCACTGTGTAACTACATGGAGTTACTGTTTATACAGCAGGGTAAGGGTTACTCACTGTGTAACTACATGGAGTTACTGTTTATTCAGCAGGGTAAGGATTACTCACTGTGTAACTACATGGAGTTACTGTTTATTCAGCAGGGTAAGGATTACTCACTGTGTAACTACATGGAGTTACTGTTTATTCAGCAGGGTAAGGATTAATCACTGTGTGACTACACGGAGTTACTGTTTATTCAACAGGGTAAGGATTACTCACTGTGTGACTACACGGAGTTACTGTTTATTCAGCAGGGTAAGGATTAATCACTGTGTGACTACATGGAGTTACTGTTTATTCAGCAGGGTAAGGATTACTCACTGTGCGACTACATGGAGTTACTGTTTATTCAGCAGGGTAAGGATTAATCACTGTGTAACTACATGGGGTTACTGTTTATTCAGCAGGGTAAGGATTACTCACTGTGCGACTACATGGAGTTACTGTTTATTCAGCAGGGTAAGGATTAATCACTGTGTGACTACATGGAGTTACTGTTTATTCAGCAGGGTAAGGATTACTCACTGTGCGACTACATGGAGTTACTGTTTATTCAGCAGGGTAAGGATTAATCACTGTGTGACTACATGGAGTTACTGTTTATTCAGCAGGGTAAGGATTACTCACTGTGCGACTACATGGAGTTACTGTTTATTCAGCAGGGTAAGGATTACTCACTGTGTAACTACATGGAGTTACTGTTTATTCAGCAGGGTAAGGATTACTCACTGTGCGACTACATGGAGGTACTGTTTATTCAGCAGGGTAAGGATTACTCACTGTGTAACTACATGGAGTTACTGTTTATTCAGCAGGTTAAGGATTACTCACTGTGTAACTACATGGAGTTACTGTTTATTCAGCAGGGTAAGGATTACTCACTATGTAACTACATGGAGTTACTGTTTATTCAGCAGGGTAAGGGTTACTCACTGTGTAACTACATGGAGTTACTGTTTATTCAGCAGGGTAAGAATTAATCACTGTGTGACTACATGGAGTGACTGTTTATTCAGCAGGTTAAGGATTAATCACTGTGTAACTACATGGAGTTACTGTTTATTCAGCAGGGTAAGGATTACTCACTGTGTAACTACATGGAGTTACTGTTTATTCAGCAGGGTAAGAATTAATCACTGTGTGACTACATGGAGTTACTGTTTATTCAGCTGGGTAAGGATTACTCACTGTGTAATTACATGGATTTAGTGTTTATTCAGCAGGATAAGGATTACTCACTGTGTGACTACATGGAGTTACTGTTTATTCAGCAGGGTAAGGATTACTCACTGCGTAACTACATGGAGTTACTGTTTATTCAGCAGGGTAAGGATTACTCACTGTGTAACTACATGGAGTTACTGTTTATTCAGCAGGGTAAGCATTAATCACTGTGTGACTACATGGAGTTACTGTTTATTCAGCAGGGTAAGGATTACTCACTGTGTGACTACATGTAGTTACTGTTTATTCAGCAGGGTAAGGATTACTCACTGTGTAACTACATGGAGTTACTGTTTATTCAGCAGGGTAAGAATTAATCACTGTGTGACTACATGGAGTTACTGTTTATTCAGCAGGGTAAGGATTAAATCACTGTGTGACTACATTGAGTTACTGTTTATTCAGCAGGGTAAGGATTAAATCACTGTGTGACTACATTGAGTTACTGTTTATTCAGCAGGGTAAGGATTACTCACTGTGCGACTACATGGAGTTACTGTTTATTCAGCAGGTTAAGGATTACTCACTGTGCGACTACATGGAGTTACTGTTTATTCAGCAGGGTAAGGATTACTCACTGTGTGACTACATGGAGTTACTGTTTATTCAGCAGGGTAAGAATTACTCACTGTGTAACTACATGGAGTTACTGTTTATTCAGCAGGTTGAGGATTACTCACTGTGTGACTACATGGAGTTACTGTTTATTCAGCAGGGTAAGGATTACTCACTGTGTAACTACATGGAGTTACTGTTTATTCAGCAGGGTAAGGATTAATCACTGCGTGACTACATGGAGTTACTGTTTATTCAGCAGGGTAAGGATTACTCACTGTGTGACTACATGGAGTTACTGTTTATTCAGCAGGGTAAGGATTACTCACTGTGTAACTACATGGAGTTACTGTTTATTCAGCAGGGTAAGGATTACTCACTGTGTAATTACATGGAGTTACTGTTTATTCAGCAGGGTAAGGATTACTCACTGTGTAACTACATGGAGTTACTGTTTATTCAGCAGGGTAAGGATTACTCACTGTGTAACTACATGGAGTTACTGTTTATTCAGCAGGGTAAGGATTACTCACTGTGTAACTACATGGAGTTACTGTTTATTCAGCAGGGTAAGGATTAATCACTGTGTGACTACACGGAGTTACTGTTTATTCAACAGGGTAAGGATTACTCACTGTGTGACTACACGGAGTTACTGTTTATTCAGCAGGGTAAGGATTAATCACTGTGTGACTACACGGAGTTACTGTTTATTCAGCAGGGTAAGGATTACTCACTGTGTAACTACACGGAGTTACTGTTTATTCAGCAGGGTAAGGATTACTCACTGTGTAACTACATGGAGTTACTGTTTATTCAGCAGGGTAAGGATTACTCACTGTGTAACTACATGGAGTTACTGTTTATTCAGCAGGGTAAGGATTACTCACTGTGTAACTACATGGAGTTACTGTTTATTCAGCAGGGTAAGAATTAATCACTGTGTGACTACATGGAGTGACTGTTTATTCAGCAGGTTAAGGATTAATCACTGTGTAACTACATGGAGTTACTGTTTATTCAGCAGGGTAAGGATTACTCACTGTGTAACTACATGGAGTTACTGTTTATTCAGCAGGGTAAGAATTAATCACTGTGTGACTACATGGAGTTACTGTTTATTCAGCTGGGTAAGGATTACTCACTGTGTAATTACATGGATTTAGTGTTTATTCAGCAGGATAAGGATTACTCACTGTGTGACTACATGGAGTTACTGTTTATTCAGCAGGGTAAGGATTACTCACTGTGTAACTACATGGAGTTACTGTTTATTCAGCAGGGTAAGGATTACTCACTGTGTAACTACATGGAGTTACTGTTTATTCAGCAGGGTAAGCATTAATCACTGTGTGACTACATGGAGTTACTGTTTATTCAGCAGGGTAAGGATTACTCACTGTGTGACTACATGTAGTTACTGTTTATTCAGCAGGGTAAGGATTACTCACTGTGTAACTACATGGAGTTACTGTTTATTCAGCAGGGTAAGAATTAATCACTGTGTGACTACATGGAGTTACTGTTTATTCAGCTGGGTAAGGATTACTCACTGTGTGACTACATGGAGTTACTGTTTATTCAGCAGGATAAGGATTACTCACTGTGTAACTACATGGATTTAGTGTTTATTCAGCAGGGTAAGGATTAATCACTGTGTAACTACATGGAGTTACTGTTTATTCAGCAGGGTAAGAATTAATCACTGTGTGACTACATGGAGTTACTGTTTATTCAGCAGGGTAAGGATTACTCACTGTGCGACTACATGGAGTTACTGTCTATTCAGCAGGTTAAGGATTACTCACTGTGTGACTACATGGAGTTACTGTTTATTCAGCAGGGTAAGGATTACTCACTGCGTAACTACGTGGAGTTACTGTTTATTCAGCAGGGTAAGAATTAATCACTGTGTGACTACACGGAGTTACTGTTTATTCAACAGGGTAAGGATTACTCACTGTGTGACTACACGGAGTTACTGTTTATTCAGCAGGGTAAGGATTAATCACTGTGTGACTACATGGAGTTACTGTTTATTCAGCAGGGTAAGGATTACTCACTGTGCGACTACATGGAGTTACTGTTTATTCAGCAGGGTAAGGATTAATCACTGTGTAACTACATGGGGTTACTGTTTATTCAGCAGGGTAAGGATTACTCACTGTGCGACTACATGGAGTTACTGTTTATTCAGCAGGGTAAGGATTAATCACTGTGTGACTACATGGAGTTACTGTTTATTCAGCAGGGTAAGGATTACTCACTGTGCGACTACATGGAGTTACTGTTTATTCAGCAGGGTAAGGATTAATCACTGTGTGACTACATGGAGTTACTGTTTATTCAGCAGGGTAAGGATTACTCACTGTGCGACTACATGGAGTTACTGTTTATTCAGCAGGGTAAGGATTACTCACTGTGTAACTACATGGAGTTACTGTTTATTCAGCAGGGTAAGGATTACTCACTGTGCGACTACATGGAGGTACTGTTTATTCAGCAGGGTAAGGATTACTCACTGTGTAACTACATGGAGTTACTGTTTATTCAGCAGGTTAAGGATTACTCACTGTGTAACTACATGGAGTTACTGTTTATTCAGCAGGGTAAGGATTACTCACTATGTAACTACATGGAGTTACTGTTTATTCAGCAGGGTAAGGGTTACTCACTGTGTAACTACATGGAGTTACTGTTTATTCAGCAGGGTAAGAATTAATCACTGTGTGACTACATGGAGTGACTGTTTATTCAGCAGGTTAAGGATTAATCACTGTGTAACTACATGGAGTTACTGTTTATTCAGCAGGGTAAGGATTACTCACTGTGTAACTACATGGAGTTACTGTTTATTCAGCAGGGTAAGAATTAATCACTGTGTGACTACATGGAGTTACTGTTTATTCAGCTGGGTAAGGATTACTCACTGTGTAATTACATGGATTTAGTGTTTATTCAGCAGGATAAGGATTACTCACTGTGTGACTACATGGAGTTACTGTTTATTCAGCAGGGTAAGGATTACTCACTGCGTAACTACATGGAGTTACTGTTTATTCAGCAGGGTAAGGATTACTCACTGTGTAACTACATGGAGTTACTGTTTATTCAGCAGGGTAAGCATTAATCACTGTGTGACTACATGGAGTTACTGTTTATTCAGCAGGGTAAGGATTACTCACTGTGTGACTACATGTAGTTACTGTTTATTCAGCAGGGTAAGGATTACTCACTGTGTAACTACATGGAGTTACTGTTTATTCAGCAGGGTAAGAATTAATCACTGTGTGACTACATGGAGTTACTGTTTATTCAGCAGGGTAAGGATTAAATCACTGTGTGACTACATTGAGTTACTGTTTATTCAGCAGGGTAAGGATTAAATCACTGTGTGACTACATTGAGTTACTGTTTATTCAGCAGGGTAAGGATTACTCACTGTGCGACTACATGGAGTTACTGTTTATTCAGCAGGTTAAGGATTACTCACTGTGCGACTACATGGAGTTACTGTTTATTCAGCAGGGTAAGGATTACTCACTGTGTGACTACATGGAGTTACTGTTTATTCAGCAGGGTAAGAATTACTCACTGTGTAACTACATGGAGTTACTGTTTATTCAGCAGGTTGAGGATTACTCACTGTGTGACTACATGGAGTTACTGTTTATTCAGCAGGGTAAGGATTACTCACTGTGTAACTACATGGAGTTACTGTTTATTCAGCAGGGTAAGGATTAATCACTGCGTGACTACATGGAGTTACTGTTTATTCAGCAGGGTAAGGATTACTCACTGTGTGACTACATGGAGTTACTGTTTATTCAGCAGGGTAAGGATTACTCACTGTGTAACTACATGGAGTTACTGTTTATTCAGCAGGGTAAGGATTACTCACTGTGTAATTACATGGAGTTACTGTTTATTCAGCAGGGTAAGGATTACTCACTGTGTAACTACATGGAGTTACTGTTTATTCAGCAGGGTAAGGATTACTCACTGTGTAACTACATGGAGTTACTGTTTATTCAGCAGGGTAAGGATTACTCACTGTGTAACTACATGGAGTTACTGTTTATTCAGCAGGGTAAGGATTAATCACTGTGTGACTACACGGAGTTACTGTTTATTCAACAGGGTAAGGATTACTCACTGTGTGACTACACGGAGTTACTGTTTATTCAGCAGGGTAAGGATTAATCACTGTGTGACTACACGGAGTTACTGTTTATTCAGCAGGGTAAGGATTACTCACTGTGTAACTACACGGAGTTACTGTTTATTCAGCAGGGTAAGGATTACTCACTGTGTAACTACATGGAGTTACTGTTTATTCAGCAGGGTAAGGATTACTCACTGTGTAACTACATGGAGTTACTGTTTATTCAGCAGGGTAAGGATTACTCACTGTGTAACTACATGGAGTTACTGTTTATTCAGCAGGGTAAGAATTAATCACTGTGTGACTACATGGAGTGACTGTTTATTCAGCAGGTTAAGGATTAATCACTGTGTAACTACATGGAGTTACTGTTTATTCAGCAGGGTAAGGATTACTCACTGTGTAACTACATGGAGTTACTGTTTATTCAGCAGGGTAAGAATTAATCACTGTGTGACTACATGGAGTTACTGTTTATTCAGCTGGGTAAGGATTACTCACTGTGTAATTACATGGATTTAGTGTTTATTCAGCAGGATAAGGATTACTCACTGTGTGACTACATGGAGTTACTGTTTATTCAGCAGGGTAAGGATTACTCACTGTGTAACTACATGGAGTTACTGTTTATTCAGCAGGGTAAGGATTACTCACTGTGTAACTACATGGAGTTACTGTTTATTCAGCAGGGTAAGCATTAATCACTGTGTGACTACATGGAGTTACTGTTTATTCAGCAGGGTAAGGATTACTCACTGTGTGACTACATGTAGTTACTGTTTATTCAGCAGGGTAAGGATTACTCACTGTGTAACTACATGGAGTTACTGTTTATTCAGCAGGGTAAGAATTAATCACTGTGTGACTACATGGAGTTACTGTTTATTCAGCTGGGTAAGGATTACTCACTGTGTGACTACATGGAGTTACTGTTTATTCAGCAGGATAAGGATTACTCACTGTGTAACTACATGGATTTAGTGTTTATTCAGCAGGGTAAGGATTAATCACTGTGTAACTACATGGAGTTACTGTTTATTCAGCAGGGTAAGAATTAATCACTGTGTGACTACATGGAGTTACTGTTTATTCAGCAGGGTAAGGATTACTCACTGTGCGACTACATGGAGTTACTGTCTATTCAGCAGGTTAAGGATTACTCACTGTGTGACTACATGGAGTTACTGTTTATTCAGCAGGGTAAGGATTACTCACTGCGTAACTACGTGGAGTTACTGTTTATTCAGCAGGTTAAGGATTACTCACTGTGCGACTACATGGAGTTACTGTCTATTCAGCAGGTTAAGGATTACTCACTGTGTGACTACATGGAGTTACTGTTTATTCAGCAGGGTAAGGATTAATCACTGTGCGACTACATGGAGTTA
>JANJGN010001303.1:105000-160450 GCA_026770705.1 Isurus oxyrinchus
GACAGCTACAGCACGGGGTTAGATACAGAGTAAAGCTCCCTTTATACTGTCCCCATCAAACACTCCCAGGACAGGTACAGCACGGGGTTAGATACAAAGTAAAGTTCCCTCTACAATGTCCCTATAAAACACTCCCAGGACAGGGACAGCAGAGGTTAGATACAGAGTAAAGATCCTTCCACACTCTCTCCATCAAACACTCCCAGGACAGGTACAGCACGGGGTTAGATACAAAGTAAAGTTCCCTCTACACTGTCCCCATCAAACATTCCCAGAACAGGTACAACACGGGGTTAGATACAGAGTAAATCTCCCTCTACACTGTCCCCATCAAACACTCCCAGGACAGGTACAGCACGGGGTTAGATACAGAGTAAAGCTCCCTCTACACTGTCCCCATCAAACACTCCCAGGACAGGTACAGCACGGGGTTAGATACAGAGTAAAGCTCCCTCCACACTGTCCCCATCAAACACTCCCAGGACAGGTACAGCACGGGGTTAGATACAGAGTAAAGCTCCCTCTA
This sequence comes from Isurus oxyrinchus, assembly GCA_026770705.1. Lineage (NCBI taxonomy): Eukaryota > Metazoa > Chordata > Chondrichthyes > Lamniformes > Lamnidae > Isurus > Isurus oxyrinchus. The sequence goes on from JANJGN010001303.1 coordinate 105,527, forward strand.
CACTGTCCCCATCAAACACTCCCAGGGCAGGTACAGCACGGGGTTAGATACAGAGTAAATCTCCCTCTACACTGTCCCCATCAAATACTCCCAGGACAGGTACAGCACGGGGTTAGATACAGAGTAAAGCTTCCTCTACACTGTCCCCATCAAACACTCCCAGGACAGGTACAGCACGGGGTTAGATACAGAGTAAAGTTCCCTCTGCACTGTACCCAGCAAACACTCCCAGGACAGCTACAGCACGGGGTAAGATACAGAGTAAAGCTCCCTCGACACTGTCCACATCAAACACTCCCAGGACAGGTACAGCACGGGGTTAGATACAGACTAAAGCTCCCTCTACACCGTCCCCATCAAACAATCCCAGCACAGGTACAGCACGGGGTTAGATTCTGAATAAAAAACAGCATAAATACAGAATAAATACAGCACGGGGTTAGATACAGAGTAAAGCTCCCTCTACACTGTCCCCATCAAACACTCCCAGGACAGGTACAGCACGGGGTTAGATACAGAGTAAAGCTCCCTCTACACTGTCCCCATCAAACACTCCCAGGACAGGGTTAGATACAGAGTAAAGCTCCCTCTACACTGTCCCCATCAAACACTCCCAGGACAGGTACAGCACGGTGAAAGATACAGAGTAAAGATCCCTCTACAATGACCACATCAAACACTCCCAGGACAGGTACAGCACAGGGTTAGATCAGGAGTAAAATTCCCTCTACACTGTCCTCATCAAACACGCCCAAAAAAGTTACAGCACGGTGTTAGATACAGAGTAAAGCACCATCTGCACCATCCCCATCAAACAATCCCAGGACAGGTTACAGCACGGGGTTAGATACAGAGTAAAGCTCCCTGTACACTGTCCCCATCAAACACTCCCAGGACGGGTACAGCACGGGGTCACATTCAGAGTAAAGCTTCCTCTACACTGTCCCCATCAAATACTCCCAGGACAGGTACAGCACGGGGTTAGATACAGAGTAAAGCTTCCTCTACACTGTCCCCATCAAACACTCCCAGGACAGGTACAGCACGGGGATAGATACAGAGTAAAGCTACCGCTACACTGTCCCCATCAAACTCTCCCAAGACAGGTACAGCACCGGGGTAGATAGAGACGAAAGTTCCATCTACATAGTCCCCATCAAACACTCCCAGGACAGGTACAGCACGGGGTTAGATACAGAGTAAATCTCCCTCTACACGGTCCCCATCAAACACTCCCAGGACAGGTACAGCACGGGGTTAGATTCAGAGTAAAGCTCCCTCTACACTGTCCCCATCAAACACTCCCAGGACAGGTACAGCACGGGGTTAGATACAGAGTAAAGCTCCGTCTACACTGTCCCAATCAAACACTCCCAGGACAGGTACAGCACGGTGTTAGATGCAGAGGAAAGCTCCCTCTACACTGTCCCCATCAAACACTCCCAGGACAGGTACAGCACGGGGTTGGATACAGAGTAAAGCTCCCTCTGCACTGTCCCCATCAAACACACCCAGGACAGGTACAGCACCGGGTTAGATACACAGTAAAGCTCCCTATACACCGTCCACATCAAACAGTCCAAGGACAGGGAAGGCATGGGGTAAGATACAGGTTAAACCTTCTACACTGTCCCCTTCAAACAGTCACAGGACAGGAAAAGCACAGGGTTAGACACAGAGTAAAGCTCCTTCTACACTGTCCCCTTCAAACAGTCCCAGGACAGGTACAGCACGGGGTGAGATACAGAGTAAAGCTCCTTCTACACTGTCCCCTTCAAACAGTCACGGGACAGGTACAGCACGGGGTAAGATACAGAGTAAAGCTCCCTCTACACTGTCCCCATCAAACACTCCCAGGAAAGGTACAACATGGGGTGAGATACAGAATAAAGCTCCCTCTGCACCGTCGCCATCAAACACTCCCAGGACAGGTACAGCATGGGGTTAGATACAGAGTAAAGCTCCCTCTACACTGTCCCAATAAAACACTCCCAGGACAGGTACAGCACGGGGTTAGATACAGAGTAAAGCTCCCTGTACACTGTCCCCATCAAACACTCCCAGGACAGGTAAAGCACGGGGTTAGATACAGAGTAAAGCTCCCTCTACACTGTCCCCATCAAACACTCCCAGGACAGATACAGCACGGGTGTAGATACAGAGTAAAGCTTCCTCTACACTGTCCCCATCAAACACTCCCAGGATAGGTACAACACGGGGTTAGATACAGAGTAAAGCTCCCTCTACACTGTCCCCATCAAACAAACCAAGGACAGGTACGGCATGGGGTTAGATACAGAGTAAAGCTACCTCTACACTGTCCCCATCAAACAAACCAAGGACAGGTACAGCATGGGGTTAGATACAGAGTAAAGCTCCCTATACACCGTCCACATCAAACACACCCAGGACAGGTACAGCACGGGGTTAGATACAAGTTAAAACTCCTTCTACACTGTCCCCTTCAAACACTCCCAGGACAGGTACAGCACGGGGTTAGATAGAGAGTAAAGCTCCTTCTACACTGTCCCCTTCAAACACTCCCAGGACAGGTACAGCACCGAATTAGAGACAGAGTAAAGGTCCTTCTACACTATACCCTTCAAACAGTCACGGGACAGGTACAGCACGGGGTAAGATACAGAGTAAAGCTCCCTCTACACTGTCCCCATCAAACACTCCCAGGACAGGTACAAAATGGGGTTAGATACAGAATAAAGCTCCCTCTGAACCGTCCCCATCAAACACTCCCAGGACAAGGTACAGCACGGGGTTAGATATAGAGTAAATCTCCCTCTACACTGTCCCCATCAAACACTCCCAGGACAGGTACAACACGGGGTTAGATACAGAGTAAAGCTCCCTCTACACTGTCCCCATCAAACATTCCCAGGACAGGTGCAGCACGGGGTTAGATACAGAGTAAAGCTCCATCTGCACTGTCCCCATCAAACACTCGCAGGACAGGTACAGCACGGGGTTAGATACAGAGTAAAGCACCCTCTACACTGTCCCCATCAAACACTCCCAGGACAGGTACAGCACGGGGTAAGATACAAAGTAAAGCTCCCTCTACACTGTCCCCATCAAACATTCCCAGGACAGGTACAGCACGGGGTAAGATACAGAGTAAAGCTCCCTCTACACTGTCCCCATCAAACACTCCCAGGACAGGTACAGCACGGGGTTAGATGCAGAGTAAAGCTCCCGCTACACTGTCCCCATCAAACACACCCAGAACAGGTACAGTACGGTGTTAGATACAGAGTAAAGCTCCCTCTACACTGTCCCAATCAAACCGTCACAGGACAGGTAGAGCACGGGGTTAGATGCAGAGAAAAGCTCCCTCAGCAGTGACCCCTTCAAACACGCCCAGGACAGTACAGCACGGGGTAAGTTACAGAGTAAATCTCCCTCTACACTGTTCCCATCAAACACTCCCAGGACAGGTACAGCACAGGGTTAGATACAGAGTAAATCTTCCTCGACACTGTCCCCATCAAACACTCCCAGAAAAGGTACAGCATGGGGTTAGATACAGAGTAAATCTCCCTCTACACTGTCCCAATAAAACACTCCCAGGACAGGTACAGCACGAGAAGAGATATAGAGTAAAGCTCCCTCTACACTGTCCCCATCAAACACTCCCAGGACAGGTATAGCACGGGGTTAGATACAGAGTAAATCTCCCTCTACACTGTCCCCATCAAACACTCCCAGGACAGGTTCAGCACGGTGTTAGATACAGAGTAAATCTCCCTCTACACTGTCCCCATCAAACAATCCCAGGACAGGTACAGCACGGGGTTAGATACTGAGTAAAGCTCCCTCTACACTGTCCCCATCAAACACTCCCAGGACAGGTACAGCACGGGGTTAGATACAGAGTAAATCTCCCTCTACACTGTCCCCATCAAACACTCCCAGGACCACTACAGCACGGGGTAAGATACAGAGTAAAGCTCCCTCTACACTGTCCCCATCAAACACTCCCAGGACAGGAACAGCACGGGGTTAGATACAGAGTAAAGCTCCCTCTACACTGTCCCCATCAAACATTCCCAGGACAGGTACAGCACGGGGTTAGATACAGAGTAAAGCTCCCGTTACACTGTCCCCTTCAAACACTCCCAGGACAGGTACAGCATGGGGTTAGGTACAGAGTAAAGCTCCCTCTACACTGTCCCCATCAAACACTCCCAGGACAGGTACAGCACGGGGTTAGATACAGACTAAATCTCCCTCTACACTGTCCCCATCAAACACTCCCAGGACAGGTACAGCACGGGGTGAGATACAGAGCAAATCTCCCTCTACACTGTCCCCATCAAACACTCCCAGGACAGGTTCAGCACGGGGTGAGATACAGAGTAAATCTCCCACTACACTGTCCCCATCAAACACTCCCAGGACAGGTTCAGCACGGGGTTAGATACAGAGTAAAGCTCCCTCTACACTGTCCCCATCAAACACTCCCAGAAAAGGTACAGCACGGGGTTAGATACAGAGTAAAGCTCCCTCTACACTGTCCCCATCAAACACTCCCAGGACAGGTACAGCACGGGGTTAGATACAGAGTAAAGCTCCCTCTACACTGTCCCCATCAAACACTGCCAGGACAGGTACAGCACGGAGTTCGATACAGAGTAAAGCTCCCTCTTCACTGTCCCCAGCAAACACTCCCAGGACAGGTACTGCACGGGGTTAGATACAGAGTAAAGCTCCCTCTACACTGTCCCCATCAAACACTCCCAGGACAGGTACAGCAGGGGTTAGATACAGAGTAAAGCTCCCTCTACACTGTCCCCATCAAACACTCCCAGGACAGGTACAGCACGGGGTTAGATACAGAGTAAAGCTCCCTTTACACTGTCCCCATCAACACTCCCAGGATAGGTACAACATGGGGTTAGATACAGAGTAAAGCTCCCTCTACACTGTCCCCATCAAACACTCCCAGGACAGGTACAGCACGGGGTGAGATACAGAGAAAAGCTCCCTTGAAACTGTCCCCATCAAACACTCCCAGGACGGGTACAGCACGGGGTCACATACAGAGTAAAGGTTCCTCTACACTGTCCCCATCAAATACTCCCAGGACGGGTACAGCACGGGGTCACATACAGAGTAAAGGTTCCTCTACACTGTCCCCATCAAATACTCCCAGGACAGGTACAGCACGGGGTTAGATACAGAGTAAAGCTCCCTGTACAATGTCCCAGTCAAACAGTCACAGGACAGCACATGTTTAGATACAGAGTAAAGTTCCCTCTACACTGTACCCAGCAAACACTCCCAGGACAGGTACAGCACGGGGTAAGATACAGAATAAAGCTCCCTCTACACTGTCCCCATCAAACACTCCCAGGACAGGTACAGCATGGGGTTAGCTACAGAGTAAAGCTCCCTCGACACCGTCCCCATCAAACACTCCCAGGACAGGGTTAGATACAGAGTAAAGCTCCCTCTACACTGTCCCCATCAAACAATCCCAGCACAGGTACAGCACGGGGTTAGATACAGAGTAAAGCTCCCTCTACACTGTCCCCATCAAAAACTCCCTGGACAGGGTTAGATACAGAGTAAAGCTCCCTCTACACTGTCCCCATCAAACACTCCCAGGACAGGTACAGCACGGTGAAAGATACAGAGTAAAGATCCCTCTACAATGACCACATCAAACACTCCCAGGATAGGTACAGCACGGGGTTTGATACAGAGTAAAGCTCCCTGTACACTGCCCCCATCAAACACTCCCAGGACAGGTACAACACGGTGAAAGTTACAGAGTAAAGATCCCTCTACAATGACCACATCAAACACTCCCAAAAAAGTTACAGCACGGTGTTAGATACAGAGTAAAGCACCATCTGCACCGTCCCCATCAAACACTCCCAGGACAGGTACAACACGGTGAAAGTTACAGAGTAAAGATCCCTCTACAATGACCACATCAAACACTCCCAAAAAAGTTACAGCACGGGGTTAGATACAGAGTAAAGCTCCCTCTTCACTGACCGTTTCAAACATTCCCAGGATAGGAACAGCACGGGGTTAGATACAGAGTAAAGCTCCCTCTACACTGTCCGCATCAAACACTCCCAGGACAGGTACAGCACGGGGTTAGAGACAGAGTAAATCTCCCTCTACACTGTCCCCATCAAACACTCCCAGGACAGGTACAGCACGGGGTTAGATACAGAGTAAAGCTCCCTCTACACTGTCCCCATCAAACACTCCCAGGACGGGTACAGCACGGGTTCACATACAGAGTAAAGCTTCCTCTACACTGTCCCCATCAAATACTCCCAGGACAGGTACAGCACGGGGTTAGATACAGAGTAAAGCTCCCTCTACACTGTCCCCATCAAACACTCCCAGGACGGGTACAGCACGGGGTCACATACAGAGTAAAGCTTCCTCTACACTGTCCCCATCAAACACTCCCAGGACAGCTACAGCACGGGATTAGATACAGAGTAAAGCTCCCCCTACACTGTCCACATCAAATACTCCCAGGACAGGTACAGCACGGTGTTAGATACAGACTAAAGCTCCCTCTACACCGACCGCATCAAACAATCCCAGCACAGGTACAGCACGGGGTTAGATTCTGAATAAAAATACCTCTACACTGTCCTCATCAAACACTGCCAGGACAGGTACAGCACGGGGTTAGATACAGAGTAAAGCTCCCTCTACACTGTCCCCATCAAACACTCCCAGGACAGGGTTAGATACAGAGTAAAGCTCCCTCTACACTGTTCCCATCAAACACTCCCAGGACAGGGTTAGATACAGAGTAAAGCTCCCTCTACACTGTCCCCATCAAACACTCCCAGGACAGGAACAGCACGGTGAAAGATACAGAGTAAAGATCCCTCTACAATGACCACATCAAACACTCCCAGGACAGGTACAGCACAGGGTTAGATCATGAGTAAAATTCCCTCTACACTGTCCTCATCAAACACTCCCAAAAAAGTTACAGCACGGTGTTAGATACAGAGTAAAGCACCATCTGCACCGTCCCCATCAAACAATCCCAGGACAGGTTACAGCACGGGGTTAGACACAGAGTAAATCTCCCTCTACACTGTCCACATCAAACACTCCCAGGACAGGTACAGCACGGGGTGAGATACAGAGCAAATCACCCTCTCCACTGTCCCCATCAAACACTCCCAGGACAGGTACAGCACGGGGTTAGATACAGAGTAAAGCTCCCTCTACACTGTCCCCATCAAACACTCCCAGGACAGGGACAGCACGGGGTTAGATACAGAGTAAAGCTCCCTCTACACTGTCCCCATCAAGCACTCCCAGGACAGGTACAACACGGGGTTAGATACAAAGGAACGCTCCCTCTACACTGTCCCCATCAAACACTCCCAGGACCACGACAGAACGGGGTAAGATACAGAGTAAAGCTCCCTCTAGACTGTCCCCATCAAACACTGCCAGGACAGGTACAGCACGGGGTTAGATACAGAGTAAAGCTCCCTCTACACTGTCCCCATCAAACAATCCCAGGACAGGTACAGCACGGGGTTAGATACAGAGTAAAACCCCCTGTACACTGTCCCCATCAAACACTCCCAGAAAAGGTACAGCAAAGGGTTAGATACAGAGTAAAGCTCCCTCTACACTGTCCCCATCAAACATTCCCAGGACAGGTAGAGCACGGGGTCACATATAGAGTAAAGCTTCCTCTACACTGTCCCCATCAAACACTCCCAAGACAGGTACAGCACGGGGTTAGATACAGAGTAAAGCTCCCTCTGCACTGTCCCCATCAAACACATCCAGGACAGGTACAGCACGGGGTTAGATACAGAGTAAAGCTCCCTATACATCGTCCACATCAAACAGTCCCAGGACAGGGACGGCATGGGGTAAGATACAGGTTAAAGCTCCTTCTACACTGTCCCCTTCAAAGAGTCACAGGACAGCAACAGCACAGGGTTAGATACAGAGTAAAGCGCCCTCTACACTGTCCCCATCAAACACTCCCAGGACAGGTACAGCACGGGGTTAGATACAGAGTAAAGCTCCATCTACACTGTCCCCATCAAACACTCACAGGACGGGTACAGCACGGGGTCACATACAGAGTAAAGCTTACTCTACACTGTCCCCATCAAATACTCCCAGGACAGGTACAGCACGGGGTTAGATACAGAGTAAAATTCCCTCTACACTGTCCTCATCAAACACTCCCAGCACAGGTACAGCACGGGGTTTGATACAGAGTAAAGCTCCCTTTTCACTGACCGTTTCAAACACTCCCAGGATAGGAACAGCACGGGGTTAGATACAGAGTAAAGATCCCTCTACAATGACCACATCAAACACTCCCAGGACAGGTACAGCACGGGGTTAGATACAGAGTAAAGCTCCCTCTACACTGTCCCCATCAAACACTCCCAGGACGGGTACAGCACGGGGTCACATACAGAGTAAAGCTTCCTCTACACTGTCCCCATCAAACACTCCCAGGACAGCTACAGCACGGGATTAGATACAGAGTAAAGCTCCCCCTACACTGTCCACATCAAACACTCCCAGGACAGGTACAGCACGGTGTTAGATACAGACTAAAGCTCCCTCTACACCGACCGCATCAAACAATCCCAGCACAGGTACAGCACGGGGTTAGATTCTGAATAAAAATACCTCTACACTGTCCTCATCAAACACTGCCAGGACAGGTACAGCACGGGGTTAGATACAGAGTAAAGCTCCCTCTACACTGTCCCCATCAAACACTCCCAGGACAGGGTTAGATACAGAGTAAAGCTCCCTCTACACTGTTCCCATCAAACACTCCCAGGACAGGGTTAGATACAGAGTAAAGCTCCCTCTACACTGTCCCCATCAAACACTCCCAGGACAGGTACAGCACGGTGAAAGATACAGAGTAAAGATCCCTCTACAATGACCACATCAAACACTCCCAGGACAGGTACAGCACAGGGTTAGATCATGAGTAAAATTCCCTCTACACTGTCCTCATCAAACACTCCCAAAAAAGTTACAGCACGGTGTTAGATACAGAGTAAAGCACCATCTGCACCGTCCCCATCAAACAATCCCAGGACAGGTTACAGCACGGGGTTAGACACAGAGTAAATCTCCCTCTACACTGTCCACATCAAACACTCCCAGGACAGGTACAGCACGGGGTGAGATACAGAGCAAATCACCCTCTCCACTGTCCCCATCAAACACTCCCAGGACAGGTACAGCACGGGGTTAGATACAGAGTAAAGCTCCCTCTACACTGTCCCCATCAAACACTCCCAGGACAGGGACAGCACGGGGTTAGATACAGAGTAAAGCTCCCTCTACACTGTCCCCATCAAGCACTCCCAGGACAGGTACAACACGGGGTTAGATACAAAGGAACGCTCCCTCTACACTGTCCCCATCAAACACTCCCAGGACCACGACAGAACGGGGTAAGATACAGAGTAAAGCTCCCTCTAGACTGTCCCCATCAAACACTGCCAGGACAGGTACAGCACGGGGTTAGATACAGAGTAAAGCTCCCTCTACACTGTCCCCATCAAACAATCCCAGGACAGGTACAGCACGGGGTTAGATACAGAGTAAAACCCCCTCTACACTGTCCCCATCAAACACTCCCAGAAAAGGTACAGCAAAGGGTTAGATACAGAGTAAAGCTCCCTCTACACTGTCCCCATCAAACATTCCCAGGACAGGTAGAGCACGGGGTCACATATAGAGTAAAGCTTCCTCTACACTGTCCCCATCAAACACTCCCAAGACAGGTACAGCACGGGGTTAGATACAGAGTAAAGCTCCCTCTGCACTGTCCCCATCAAACACATCCAGGACAGGTACAGCACGGGGTTAGATACAGAGTAAAGCTCCCTATACATCGTCCACATCAAACAGTCCCAGGACAGGGACGGCATGGGGTAAGATACAGGTTAAAGCTCCTTCTACACTGTCCCCTTCAAAGAGTCACAGGACAGCAACAGCACAGGGTTAGATACAGAGTAAAGCGCCCTCTACACTGTCCCCATCAAACACTCCCAGGACAGGTACAGCACGGGGTTAGATACAGAGTAAAGCTCCATCTACACTGTCCCCATCAAACACTCACAGGACGGGTACAGCACGGGGTCACATACAGAGTAAAGCTTACTCTACACTGTCCCCATCAAATACTCCCAGGACAGGTACAGCACGGGGGTAGATACAGAGTAAAGCTCCCTCTACACTGTCCCCATCAAACACTCCCAGGACGGGTACAGCACGGGGTGAGATACAGAGTAAAGCTCCCTCTACACTGTTCCCATCAAACACTCCCAGGACGGGTACAGCACGGGGTTAGATACAGAGTAAAGCTCCCTCAACACTGTCCCCATCAAATACTCCCAGGACAGGTACAGCACGGGGTTAGATACAGAGTAAAGCTCCCTCTACACTGTCCCCAACAAACACTCCCAGGACAGGTACAACATGGGGTTAGATACAGAGTAAATCTCCCTCTGCACCGTCCCCATCAAACACTCCCAGGACAGGTACAGCATTGGGTTAGACACAGAGTAAAGCTCCCTCTGCACCGTCCCCATCAAACACTCCCAGGACAGGTACAGCACGGGGTTTGAAACAGAGTAAAGCTCCCTCTACACTGTCCCCATCAAACAATCCCAGGACAGGTACAGCATTGGGTTAGTTACAGAGTAAAGCTCCCTCTACACTGTCCCCATCAAACACTCCCAGGACAGGAAGAGCACGGGATTAGATACAGAGTGAAATTCCCTCTACACTGTCCCCATCACACACTCTCAGGACAGGTACAGCACGGTTTAAGATACAGAGTAAAGCTCCCTCAACACTGTCCCCATCAAACAATCCCAGGACAGGTACAACACGGGGTTAGATACAGAGGAAATCTCCCTCTACATGGTCCCCATCAAACACTCCCAGGACAGGTACAGCACGGGGTTAGATACAGAGTAAAGCTCCCTCTACACTGTCCCCAGCAAACACTCCCGGGACAGGTACAGCACGGGGTTAGATACAGAGTAAAATTCCCTCTACACTGTCCTCATCAAACACTCCCAGCACAGGTACAGCACGGGGTTTGATACAGAGTAAAGCTCCCTTTTCACTGACCATTTCAAACACTCCCAGGATAGGAACAGCACGGGGTTAGATACAGAGTAAAGCTCCCTCTACACTGTCCCCATCAAACACTCCCAGGACAGCTACAGCACGGGGTTAGATACAGAGTAAAGCTCTCTCTGCACTGTCCCCATCAAACAAACCCAGGACAGGTACAGCACGGGGTTAGATCCAGGGAAAAGCTACCTATACACCGTCCACATCAAACAGTCCCAGGACAGGGACGGCATGGGGTAAGATACAGGTTAAAGCTCCATCTCCACTGTCCCCTTCAAACAGTCACAGGACAGGAACAGCACAGGGTTAGACACAGAGTAAAGCTCCTTCTACACTGTCCCCTTCAACCAGTCCCAGGACAGGTACAGCACGGGGTTAGATACAGAGTAAAGCTCCCTCTACACTGTCCCCATCAAACACTCCCAGGACAGGAACAGCACGGGGTTAGAGACAGAGTAAAGCTCCCTCTACACTGTCCCCAACAAACACTCCCAGGACAGGTACAGCACGGGGTTAGATACAGAGTAAGGCACCCCCTACACTGTCCCCATCAAACACTCCCAGGACAGGTACAGCACGGGGTAAGATACAGGTTAAAGCTCCTTCGACACGGTCGCCTTCAAACAGTCACGGGACAGGTACAGCACGCGGATCGATACAGAGTAAAGCTCCCTCTTCACTGTCCCAATCAAACACTCCCAGGACAGGTACAACATGGGGTTAGATACAGAATAAAGCTCCCTCTGCACCGTCCCCATCAAACACTCCCAGGACAGGTACAGCATTGGGTTAGATACAGAGTAAAGCTCCCTCTACATTGTCCCCATCAAACACTCGCAGGACAGGTACAGCACGGGGTTAGATACAGAGTAAAGCTCCCTCTACACTGTGCCCATCAAACACTACCAGGACAGGTACAGCACGGGGTTAGATACAGAGTAAAGCTCCCTCTAAACTGTATGCATCAAACACTCCCAGGACAGGTACAGCACGGTGTTAGATACAGAGTAAAGCTCCCTCTGCACCGTCCCCATCAAACACTCCCAGGAGAGGTACAGCACGGGGTTAGATACAGAGTAAAGCTCCCTCTACACTGTCCCCATCAAACACTGCCAGGACAGGTACAGCACGGGGTTAGATACAGAGTAAATCTCCCTCTACACTCTCCCCATCAAACACTCCCAGGACAGTACAGCACGGGGTTAGATACAGAGTAAAGCTCCCTCTAAACCGTCCGGATCAAACAATCCCAGGACAGGTACAGCACGGGGTAAGATACAGAGTAAAGCTCCCTCTACACTGTCCCCATCAAACACTCCCAGGACAGGTACAGCACGGGGTTAGATACAGAGTAAAGCTCCCTCTACCCTGTCCCCATCAAACACTCCCAGGACAGGTACAGCACGGGGTAAGATACAGAGTAAATCTACCTCTACACTGTCCCCATCAAACACTCCCAGGACAGGTACAGCACGGGGTTAGATACAGAGTAAAATTCCCTCTACACTGTTCTCATCAAACACTCCCAGGACAGGTACAGCACGGGTTAAGATACAGAGTAAAGCTCCCTCTACACTGTCCCCATCAAACACTCCCAGGACAGGTACAGCACGGGATTAGATACAGAGTGAAATTCCCTCTACACTGTCCCCATCAAACACTCTCAGGACAGGTACAGCACGGCTTAAGATACAGAGTAAAGGTCCCTCTCCACTGTCCCCATCAAACACTCCCAGGACAGGTGCAACACGGGGTTAGATACAGAGGAAATCTCCCTCTACACGGTCCCCATCAAACACTCCCAGGACAGGTACAGCACGGGGTTAGATACAGAGTAAAGCTCCCTCTACACTGTCCCCAGCAAACACTCCCAGGACAGGTACAGCACGGGGATAGAGACAGAGTAAAGCTCCCTCTACAAAGTCCCCATCAAAATATCGCAGGTAAGGTACAGCATGATGTTAGATTCAGAGTAAAGCTCCCTCTACACTGTCCCCATCAAACACTCCCAGAACAGGTACAGCACGGGCTTAGATACAGAGTAAATCACCCTCTATACTGTCCCCAACAAACACTCCCAGGACAGGAACAGCACGGAGTTAGATACAGAGTAAAGCTCCCTCTACACTGTCCCCATCAAACACTCCCAGGACAGGTACAGCACGGGGTTAGATACAGAGTAAAGCTCCCTCTACACTGTCCCCATCAAACACTCCCAGGATGGGTACAGCACAGGGTTAGATACAGAGTATAGCTCACTCTACACTGTCCCCATCAAACACTCCCAGGACAGGTACAGCACGGGGTAAGATACAGAGTAAAGCTCCCTCTACACTGTCCCCATCAAACATTCCCAAGACAGGTACAGCACAGTGTAAGATACAGAGTAATGCTCCCTCTACACTGTCCCCATCAAACACTCCCAGGACAGGTACAGCATGGGGTTAGTTACAGAGTAAAGCTCCCTCTACACTGTCCCCATCAAAAACTCCCAGGACAGGAAGAGCACGGGATTAGATACGGAGTGAAATTCCCTCTACACTGTCCCCATCACACACTCTCAGGACAGGTACAGCACGGTATAAGATACAGAGTAAAGCTCCCTCAACACTGTCCCCATCAAACAATCCCAGGACAGGTACAACACGGGGTTAGATACAGAGGAAATCTCCCTCTACATGGTCCCCATCAAACACTCCCAGGACAGGTACAGCACGGGGTTAGATACAGAGTAAAGCTCCCTCTACACTGTCCCCAGCAAACACTCCCGGGACAGGTACAGCACGGGGTTAGATACAGAGTAAAATTCCCTCTACACTGTCCTCATCAAACACTCCCAGGACAGGTACAGCACGGGGATAGAGACAGAGTAAAGCTCCCTCTACAAAGTCCCCATCAAAATATCGCAGGTAAGGTACAGCATGATGTTAGATTCAGAGTAAAGCTCCCTCTACACTGTTCCCATCAAACGCTCCCAGGACAGGTACAGCACGGGGTTAGATACAGAGTAAATCTCCCTCTACACTCTCCCCATCAAACACTCCCAGGACAGCTACAGCACGGGGTTAGATACAGAGTAAAGCTCCCTCTACACTGTCCCCATCAACAACGCCCAGGACAAGTACAGGACAGTGTTACATACATAGTAAATCTCCCTCTACACTGTCCCCATCAAACACTCCCAGGAAAGGTACAGCACGGGGTTAGATACAGAGTAAAATTCCCTCTACACTGTCCTCATCAAACACTCCCAGGACAGGTACAGCACGGGTTAAGATACAGAGTAAAGCTCCCTCTACACTGTCCCCATCAAACACTCCCAGGACAGGTAGAGCACGGGATTAGATACAGAGTGAAATTCCCTCTACACTGTCCCCATCAAACACTCTCAGGACAGGTACAGCACGGCTTAAGATACACAGTAAAGGTCCCTCTCCACTGTCCCCATCAAACACTCCCAGGACAGGTGCAACACGGGGTTAGATACAGAGGAAATCTCCCTCTACACGGTCCCCATCAAACACTCCCAGGACAGGTACAGCACGGGGTTAGATACAGAATAAAGCTCCCTCTACACTGTCCCCAGCAAACACTCCCAGGACAGGTACAGCACGGGGATAGAGACAGAGTAAAGCTCCCTCTACAAAGTCCCCATCAAAATATCGCAGGTAAGGTACAGCATGATGTTAGATTCAGAGTAAAGCTCCCTCTACACTGTCCCCATCAAACGCTCCCAGGACAGGTACAGCACGGGGATAGATACAGAGTAAAGCTCCCTCTGCACTGTCCCCATCAAACACTCCCAGGACAGGTACAGCACGGGCTTAGATACAGAGTAAATCACCCTCTATACTGTCCCCAACAAACACTCCCAGGACAGGAACAGCACGGGGTTAGATTCAGAGTAAAGCTCCCGCTACATTGCCCCCATAAAACACTCCCAGGACAGGTACAGCACGGGGTTAGATACAGAGTAAAGCTCCCTCTACACTGTCCACATCAAACACTCCCAGGACGGGTACAGCACGGGGTTAGATACAGAGTATAGCTCACTCTACACTGTCCCCATCAAACACTCCCAGGACAGGTACAGCACGGGGTAAGATACAGAGTAAAGCTCCCTCTACACTGTCCCCATCAAACATTCCCAAGACAGGTACAGCACAGTGTAAGATACAGAGTAATGCTCCCTCTACACTGTCCCCATCAAACACTCCCAGGACAGGTACAGCACGGTGTTAGATACAGAGTAAAGCTCCCTCTACACTGTCCCCATCAAACACTCCCAGGACAGGAACAGCACGGGGTTAGATACAGAGTAAAATTCCCTCTACACTGTCCTCATCAAACACTCCCAGGACAGGTATAGCACGGGTTAAGATACAGATTAAAGCTCCCTCTACACTGTCCCCATCAAACAATCCCAGGACAAGTACAGCATGGGGTTAGTTACAGAGTAAAGCTCCCTCTACACTGTCCCCATTAAACACTCCCAGGACAGGAAGAGCACGGGATTAGATACAGAGTGAAATTCCCTCTACACTGTCCCCATCACACACTCTCAGGACAGGTACAGCACGGTTTAAGATACAGAGTAAAGCTCCCTCAACACTGTCCCCATCAAACAATCCCAGGACAGGTCCAGCACGGGGTTAGATACAGAGGAAATCTCCCTCTACATGGTCCCCATCAAACACTCCCAGGACAGGTACAGCACGGGGTTAGATACAGAGTAAAG
This sequence comes from Isurus oxyrinchus, assembly GCA_026770705.1. Lineage (NCBI taxonomy): Eukaryota > Metazoa > Chordata > Chondrichthyes > Lamniformes > Lamnidae > Isurus > Isurus oxyrinchus. The sequence goes on from JANJGN010001303.1 coordinate 121,422, forward strand.
CTCCCTCTACACTGTCCCCAGCAAACACTCCCGGGACAGGTACAGCACGGGGTTAGATATAGAGTAAAATTCCCTCTACACTGTCCTCATCAAACACTCCCAGGACAGGTACAGCACGGGGTTAGATATAGAGTAAAATTCCCTCTACACTGTCCTCATCAAACACTCCCAGGACAGGTACAGCACGGGGATAGAGACAGAGTAAAGCTCCCTCTACAAAGTCCCCATCAAAATATCGCAGGTAAGGTACAGCATGATGTTAGATTCAGAGTAAAGCTCCCTCTACACTGTTCCCATCAAACACTCCCAGGAGAGGTACATAACGGGGTTAGATACAGAGTAAATCTCCCTCGACACTGTCCCCATCAAACACTCCCAGGACAGGTACAGCACGGGGTTAGATACAGAGTAAAGCTTTCTCTACACCGTCCCCATCAAACAATACCAGGAGAGGTACAGCACGTGGTTAGATACAGAGTAAAGCTCCCTCTACACTGTCCCCATCAAACACTCCCAGGACAGGTACAGCACGGGGTTAGATACAGAGTAAAGCTCCCTCTACACTGTCCCCATCAAACACTCCCAGGACAGGTACAGCACGGGGTTAGATACAGAGAAAAGCTCCCTCTACACCGTCCGGATCAAACAATCCCAGGACAGGTACAGCACAGGGTTAGATACAGAGTAATGCTCCCTCTACACTGTCCCCATCAAACACACCCAGGACAGGTACAGCACGGGGTAAGATACAGAGTAAAGCTACCATAAAACTGTCCCCATCAACAACGCCCAGGACAAGTACAGGACAGTGTTACATACATAGTAAATCTCCCTCTACACTGTCCCCATCAAACACTCCCAGGACATATACAGCACGGGGTTAGATACAGAGTAAAATTCCCTCTACACTGTCCTCATCAAACACTCCCAGGACAGGTACAGCACGGTTTAAGATACAGAGTAAAGCTCCCTCTACACTGTCCCCATCAAACACTCCCAGGACAGGTACAGCATGGGGTTAGTTACAGAGTAAAGCTCCCACTACACTGTCCCCATCAAACACTCCCAGGACAGGTAGAGCACGGGATTAGATACAGAGTGAAATTCCCTCTACACTGTCCCCATCAAACACTCTCAGGACAGGTACAGCACGGTTTAAGATACAGAGTAAAGCTCCCTCTACACTGTCCCCATCAAACACTCCCAGGGCAGGTACAGCACGGGGTTAGATACAGAGTAAAGCTCCCTCTACACTGTCCCCAGCAAACACTCCCAGGACAGGTACAGCATGGGGTTAGATACAGAGAAAAGCTCCCTCTACACTGTCCCCATCAAACACTCCCAGGACAGGTACAGCACAGGGTTAGATACAGAGTAAATCTCCCTCTACACTTTCCCCATCAAACACTCCCAGGACAGTTACAGCACGGGGTAAGATACAGAGTAAAGCTCCCTCTACACTGTCCCCATCAAACACTCCCAGGACAGGTACAGCACGGGGTTAGATACAGAGTAAAGCTCCCTCTACACTGTCCCCATCAAACACTCCCAGGACAGGTACAGCACGGGGTTAGATACAGAGTAAAACTCCCTATACACCGTCCACATCAAACACTCCCAGGACAGGGACGGCACGGGGTAAGATACAGGTTAAAGCTCTTTCTACACTGTCCCCTTCAAACAGTCACGGGACAGGTACAGCACGCGGTTCGATACAGAGTAAAGCTCCCTCTTCACTGTCCCAATCAAACACTCCCAGGACAGGTACAACATGGGGTTAGATACAGAGTAAAGCTCCCTCTGCACCGTCCCCATCAAACACTGCCAGGACAGGTACAGCACGGGGTTAGATACAGAGTAAAGCTCCCTCTACACTGTCCCCATCAAACACTCCCAGGACAGGTACAGCATTGGGTTAGACACAGAGTAAAGCTCCCTCTGCACCGTCCCCATCAAACACTCCCAGGACAGGTACAGCATTGGATTAGATACAGAGTAAATCTCCCTCTGCACCGTCCCCATCAAACACTCCCAGGACAGGTACAGCACGGGGTTAGATACAGAGTAAAGCTCCCTCTACACTGTCCCCATCAAACACTCCCAGGACAGGTACAGCACGGGGTTAGATACAGAGTAAAGCTCCCTCTACACTGTCCCCATCAAACACTCCCAGGATAGGTACAGCACGGGGTGAGATACAGAGTAAAGCTCCCTCTACACTGTCCCCATCAAACACTCCCAGGACAGGTACAGCACGGGGTTAGATACAGATTAAAGCTCACTCTACACTGTCCCCATCAAACACTCCCAGGACTACAGCACGGGGTTAGATACAGAGTAAAGCTCCCTCTACACTGTCCCCATCAAATACCCTCAGGACAGGTACAGCACAGGGTTAGATACAGAGTAAATCTCACTCTACACTGTCCCCATCAAACACTCCCAGGACAGGTACAGCACGGGGTTAGATAAAGAGTAAAGCTCACTCTACACTGTCCCCATCAAACACTCCCAGGACAGGTACAGCACGGGGTTAGATACAGAGTAAAGCTCCCTCTACACTGTCCCCATCAAATACTCCCAGGACAGGTACAGAACGGGGTTAGATACAGAGTAACATTCCGTCTACATACTCCCCATCAAGGTCTCCCAGGATAAGTACAGAACGCGGTTAGACCCAGAGAAAACCTCCCTCTACACTTTCCCCATCAATTATTCCCAGGACAGGTACAGCACGGGGTTCAATACAGAGTAAAGCTCCCTCTACACTGTCCCCATCAAACACTCCCAGGACAGGTACAGCACGGGGTTAGATACTGAGTAAAGCTCCCTCTACACTGACCCCATCAAACACTCCCAGGACAGGTACAGCACGGGGATAGATACTGAGTAAAGCTCCCTCTACACTGACCCCATCAAACACTCCCAGGACAGGTACAGCACGAGGATAGAGACAGAGTAAAGCTCCCTCTACAAAGTCCCCATCAAAATATCGCAGGTAAGGTACAGCATGATGTTAGATTCAGAGTAAAGCTCCATCTGCACTGTCCCCATCAAAACTCCAAGGAAATGTTCAGAACAGGGTTAGATACAGAGAAAAGCTATCTCTACACTGTCCCCATCAAACACTACCAGGACAGGTACAGCACGGGGTTAGATACAGAGTAAAGCTCCCTCTACACTGTCCCCATCAAACACTCCCAGGACAGGTACAGCACGGGTTTAGATACAGAGTCAATCTCCCTCTACACCATCCCCATCAAACACTCCCAGGACAGGTACAGCACAGGGTTAGATACAGAGTAAAGCTCCCACTACACCGTCCCCAACAAACACTCCCAGGACAGATACAGCACAGGGTTAGATACAGAGTAAAGCTCCCTCTACACTGTCCCCATCTAACACTCCTAGGAGAGGTACAGCACGGGGTTAGATACAGAGTAAAGCTCCCTCTACACTGTCCGCGTCCAACACTCCTAGGACAGGTACAGCATGGGGTTAGATACAGAGTAAATCTCCCTGTACACTGTCCCCATCAAGCACTCCCAGGACAGGTACAGCACGGCGTTAGATACAGAGTAAAGCTCCCTGTACACTCTCCAAATCAAACACTCCCAGGACACGTTAAGTTAGGGCTTAGATACAGAGTAAAACTCTGTCTGCACCGTCCCCATCAAATAAGCCCAGGACAGGTACAGCACGTGTTTAGATACAGAGTCAATCTCCCTCTGCACCATCCCCATCAAACACTCCCAGGACAGGTACAGCACGGGGCTAGATACAGAGTAAAGATCCCTCTACACCGTCCCCATCAAACACTCCCAGGACAGGTACAGCACGGGGTTAGATACAGAGTAAAGCTCCTCCTACACTGTCCCCATCAGACACTCCCAGGACAGGTGCAGCACGGGGTTAGATACAGAGTAAAGCTCCCTCTACAGTAACCCCTTCAAACACTCACAGGACAGGTACAGCGTAGGGTAAGATACAGAGTAAAGCTTGTTCTAGAATGTCCTCATCAAATACACTCAGGACACGTACAGCACGGGTTAACATACAGCATGAAACTCGCTCTACACACACCTCATCAAACATTCCCAGGACAGGTCCAGCATGGGGTTAGATGGAGAGTAAAGTTCCGTCTACATAATCCCCATCAAACAGTGTCTGGACAGGTACAGCACGAGGTTAGATACAGAGTAAAGCTCCCTCTACACCAACCCATCAAACAATCCCAGGACAGGTACAGCATGGGGTTAGATACAGAGTAAAGCTCCCTCCAGACCGTCCCCATCAAACACTCCCAGGACAGGTAAAGCACGGGTTTAGATACAGAGGAAAGCTCCCTCTACACTGCCTCCATCAAACACACCCAGGACTGGTCCAGCACGAGGTTAGATACAGAGTAAATATCTCTCTACACTGTCCCCATCAAACACTCCCAGGACAGGTACAGCATGGGGTTAGATACAGAGTAAAGCTCCCTCTAGACCGTCCCCATCAAACACTCCCAGGACAGGTAAAGCACGGGTTTAGATACAGAGGAAAGCTCCCTCTACACTGCCTCCATCAAACACACCCAGGACTGGTCCAGCACGAGGTTAGATACAGAGTAAATATCCCTCTACACTGTCCCCATCAAACACTCCCAGGACAGGTACAGCATGGGGTTAGATACAGAGTATCTATGGGTTAGATTCTGAGTAAAATTCCCTCTACATGGTCCCCATCAAACACTCCCAAGACAGGTACAGCACGGGGTTAGATACAGAGTAAAGCTCCCTCTGCACCGTCCCCATCAAACACTCCCAGGACAGGTACAGCACGGGGTTAGATACAGAGTAAAGCTCCCTCTAGACCGTCCCCATCAAACACTCACAGGACAGGTACAGCACGGGGTTAGATACAGAGTAAAGCTCCCTCAACACTGTCCCCATCAAACACTCTCAGGACAGGTACAGCACGGGGTTAGATACAGAGTAAAGCTCCCTCTACACGGTCCCCATCAAACACTCCCAGGACAGGTACAGCACGGGGTTAGATACAGAGTAAAGCTCCCTCTACACGGTCCCCATCAAACACTCCCAGGACAGGTACAGCACGGGGTTAGATACAGAGTAAAGCTCCATCTACACCGTCCCCATCAAACACTCCCAGGACAGGTACAGCACAGGGTTAGATACAGAGTAAAGCTCCCGCTACACTGTCCCCATCAAACACTCCCAGGACAGGCAGAGAACGGGGTTAGATACAGAGTAAAGCTCCCTCTACACTGTCCCCATCAAACACTCCCAGGACAGGTACAGCATGGGGTTAGATACAGAGTAAAGCTCCCTGTACACTGTCCCCATCAAACACTCCCAGGAAAGGTACAGCACGTGGTTAGATACACAGTAAAGCTCCCTGTACACTCTCCAAATTAAACACTCCCAGGATACGTACAGTTAGGGGTTAGATACAGAGTAAAGCTCCCTCTGCACCGTCCCCATCAAATAATCCCAGGACAGGTACAGCATGGGTTTAGATACAGAATAAATCTCCCTCTACACCATACCCATCAAACACTCCCAGGGCAGATACAGGACAGGATTAGATACAGAGTAAAGCTCCCTCTACAATATCCCCATCAAACACTCCCAGGACAGGTACAGCACGGGGTTAGATACAGAGTAAACCTCCCTCTACACTGACCCCTTCAAACACTCACAGGACAGGTACAGCACGGGGTTAGATACAGAGTAAAACTACGGCTACACTGTCCCCATCAAACACTCCCAGAACAGATACAGCATCGGGTTATATACAGAGTAAATCGCCCTCTACAGTGACCAATCGAAGAAACCCATGGCATGGACAGAACGGGGTTAGATACAGATTAAAGCTCGCGCTACACAGTCTCCATCAAACACACCCAGGACAGGTACAGCACGGGGTTAGATACAGATTAAAGCTCCCTCAACACTGTCTCCAGCAAACACACCCAGGACAGGTACAGCACGGGGTTAGATACAGAGTAAAGCTCCCTCTACACTGTCCCCATCAAACACTCCCAGGGCAGGTACAGCTCGGGGTTAGATACAGAGGAAAGCTCCCTCTCCGCTGTCCCCATCAAACACTCCCAGGACAGGTACAGCTCGGTGTTAGAGAGAGAGTCAACTTCCATCTGCACAGTACCCATCAAACACTCACAGGTCAGCGACAGCATGGGATTGGATACAGTGTAAAGCTCTCCCTTCACTGTCCCATTCAAAAACTCCAAGAACAGGTACGGCACATGATTAGATACAGAGCAAAGCTACCTCTACAGTGACCCCTTCAACCACTCCCAGGACAGGTACAGCACGGGGTTAGATAAAGAGTAAAGCTCCCTCTACACTGTCCCCATCAAACACTCCCAGGACAGGTACAGCACGGGGTTCGATACAGAGTAAAGCTCCCACTACACTGTCCCCATCAAACACTCCCAGGACAGGTACAGCACGGGGTTAGATACAGAGTAAAGCTCCCTCTACATTGTCCCCATCAAACACTCCCAGGACAGCTACAGCACGGGGTTAGATACAGAGTAAAGCTCCCTCTACACTGTCCCCATCAAGCACTCCCAGGAGAGGTACAGCACGGGGTTAGATACAGAGTAAATCTCCCTCTACACTGTCCCCATCAAACACTCCCAGGACAGGTACAGCACGGGGTTAGATACAGAGTCAAGCTCCCTCTACACGGTCCCCATCAAGCACTCCCAGGACAGGTACCACACAGGGATAGATAAGAGAGTAAAGCTATCTATACACTGTCCCCATCAAACAATCTCAGGACAGGTACAGCACGGGGTTAGATCCAGAGTAAAGCTCCTTCTACACTGTCTCCATCAAAAAGTCTCAGGACAGGTATAGGAAGCGGTTAGAGAGAGAGTCAACTTCTTTCTGCACAGTCCCCAACTAACACTCACAAGTCAGCGAAAGCATTGGAATAGATACAGAGTAAAGCTCACCCCACACTGTCCCAGTCAAACAGTCACAGGACAGCATGTGATTAGCTACAGCGCATAGCTCCCTCTACAGTGAGCCCTTCAAACATTCCCAGGACAAGTACAGCACGGGGTAAGATACAGAGTAAAGCTCCCACTACACTGTCCCCATCAAACACTCCCAGGACAGGTACAGCACGGGGTTAGATACAGAGTAAATCTCCCTCTACACTGTCCCCATCAATCATTCCCAGGACAGGTACAGCACGGGGTTAGATACAGAGTAAATCTCCCACTACACTGTCCCCATTAAACACTCCCAGGACAGGTACAGCACGGGGTTAGATACAGAGTAAATCTCCCTCTACACTGTCCCCATCAAACACTCGCAGGACAGGTACAGCACGGGGTTAGATACAGAGTAAATCTCCCTCTACACTGTCCCCATCAAACACTCCCAGGACAGGTACAGCACGGGGTTAGATACAGAGTAAAGCTCCATCTACACCGTCCCCATCAAACACTCCCAGGACAGGTACAGCACAGGGTTAGCTACAGAATAAAGCTCCCTCTACACTGTCCCCATCAACACACACCCAGGAGAGGTACAGCACGGGGTTAGATACAGAGTAAAGCTCCCTCTACACCGTCCCCATCAAACACTCCCAGGACAGGTACAGCATGGGGGTTAGATACAGAGTAAAGCTCCCTCTACACTGTCTCCATCAAACACTCCCAGGACAGGTACAGCACGGGGTTAGTTACAGAGTAAAGCTGCCTCTGCACTGACCCATCAAACACTCCCAGGACAGGGACAGCACGGGGTTAGATACAGAGTAAAGCTCCCTCTACACTGTCCCCATCAAACACTCCCAGGACAGGTGCTGCACGGGGTAAGATACAGAGTAAAGCTCCCGCTACACTGTCCCCATCAAACACTCCCAGGACAGGCAGAGAACGGGGTTAGATACAGAGTAAAGCTCCCTCTACACTGTCCCCGTCAAACACTCCCAGGACAGGTACAGCATGGGGTTAGATACAGAGTAAAGCTCCCTGTACACTGTCCCCATCAAACACTCCCAGGAAAGGTACAGCACGTGGTTAGATACACAGTAAAGCTCCCTGTACACTCTCCAAATTGAACACTCCCAGGACACGTACAGTTAGGGGTTAGATACAGAGTAAAGCTCCCTCTGCACCGTCCCCATCAAATAATCCCAGGACAGGTACAGCATGGGTTTAGATACAGAATAAATCTCCCTCTACACCATACCCATCAAACACTCCCAGGGCAGGTACAGGACAGGATTAGATACAGAGTAAAGCTCCCTCTACAATATCCCCATCAAACACTCCCAGGACAGGTACAGCACGGGGTTAGATACAGAGTAAACCTCCCTCTACACTGACCCCTTCAAACACTCACAGGACAGGTACAGCACGGGGTTAGATACAGAGTAAAACTACGGCTACACTGTCCCCATCAAACACTCCCAGAACAGATACAGCATCGGGTTATATACAGAGTAAATCGCCCTCTACAGTGACCAATCGAAGAAACCCATGGCATGGACAGAACGGGGTTAGATACAGATTAAAGCTCGCGCTACACAGTCTCCATCAAACACACCCAGGACAGGTACAGCACGGGGTTAGATACAGATTAAAGCTCCCTCAACACTGTCTCCAGCAAACACACCCAGGACAGGTACAGCACGGGGTTAGATACAGAGTAAAGCTCCCTCTACACTGTCCCCATCAAACACTCCCAGGGCAGGTACAGCTCGGGGTTAGATACAGAGGAAAGCTCCCTCTACACTGTCCCCATCAAACACTCCCAGGACAGGTACAGCACGGGGTTAGATACAGAGTAAATCTCCCTCTACACTGTCCCCATCAAACATTCCCAGGACAGGTACAGCTCGGGGTTAGATACAGAGTAAAGCTCCCTCTCCGCTGTCCCCATCAAACACTCCCAGGACAGGTACAGCTCGGTGTTAGAGAGAGAGTCAACTTCCATCTGCACAGTACCCATCAAACACTCACAGGTCAGCGACAGCATGGGATTGGATACAGTGTAAAGCTCTCCCTTCACTGTCCCATTCAAAAACTCCAAGAACAGGTACGGCACATGATTAGATACAGAGCAAAGCTACCTCTACAGTGACCCCTTCAACCACTCCCAGGACAGGTACAGCACGGGGTTAGATAAAGAGTAAAGCTCCCTCTACACTGTCCCCATCAAACACACCCAGGACAGGTACAGCACGGGGTTAGATACAGAGTAAAGCTCCCACTACACTGTCCCCATCAAACACTCCCAGGACAGGTACAGCACGGGGTTAGATACAGAGTAAAGCTCCCTCTACATTGTCCCCATCAAACACTCCCAGGACAGCTACAGCACGGGGTTAGATACAGAGTAAAGTTCCCTCTACACTGTCCCCATCAAACACTCCCAGAAAAGATACAGCACGGGTTTAGATACAGAGCAAAGTTCCCACTACACTGTTCCCATCAAACAGTCCCAGGACGGGTACTGCACGGGGTTAGATACAGAGTAAAGCTCCCTCTACACTGTCCCCATCAAGCACTCCCAGGAGAGGTACAGCACGGGGTTAGATACAGAGTAAATCTCCCTCTACACTGTCCCCATCAAACACTCCCAGGACAGGTACAGCACGGGGTTAGATACAGAGTAAATCTCCCTCTACACTGTCCCCATCAAACACTCCCAGGACAGGTACCACACAGGGATAGATAAGAGAGTAAAGCTATCTCTACACTGTCCCCATCAAACAATCTCAGGACAGGTACAGCACGGGGTTAGATCCAGAGTAAAGCTCCTTCTACACTGTCTCCATCAAAAAGTCTCAGGACAGGTATAGGAAGCGGTAAGAGAGAGAGTCAACTTCTTTCCGCACAGTCCCCAACTAACACTCACAAGTCAGCGAAAGCATTGGAATAGATACAGAGTAAAGCTCACCCTACACTGTCCCAGTCAAACAGTCACAGGACAGCATGTGATTAGATACAGAGTAAAGCTCCCTCTACAGTGAGCCCTTCAAACATTCCCAGGACAAGTACAGCACGGGGTTAGATACAGAGTAAATCTCCCTCTACACTGTCCCCATCAAACACTCCCAGGACAGGTACAACACGGGGTTAGATACAGAGTAAATCTCCCACTACACTGTCCCCATTAAACACTCCCAGGACAGGTACAGCACGGGGTTAGATACAGAGTAAATCTCCCACTACACTGTCCCCATCAAACACTCCCAGGACAGGTACAGCACGGGGTTAGATACAGAGTAAAGCTCCCTCTACACTGTCCCCATCAAACACTCCCAGGACAGGTACAGCACGGGGTTAGATACAGAGTAAAGCTCCCTCTACACTTTCCCCATCAAACACTCCCAGAAAAGGTACAGCACGGGGTTAGATACAGAGTAAATCTCCCTCTACACTGTCACCATCAAACACTCCCAGGACAGGTACAGCACGGGGTTAGATACAGAGTAAAGCTCCCTCTACACTGTCCCCATCAAACACTCCCAGGACATGTACAGCACGGGGTTAGATACAGACTAAAGCTCCCTCTACACTTTCCCCATCAAACACTCCCAGGGCAGGTTCAGCTCGGGGTTCGAGAGAGAGTCAACTTCCATCTGCACAGTACCCATCAAACACTCACAGGTCAGCGACAGCATGGGATTGGATACAGTGTAAAGCTCTCCCTTCACTGTCCCATTCCAATACTCCAAGAACAGGTACAGCACATGATTAGATAGAGAGCAAAGCTACCTCTACAGTGACCCCTTCAACCACTCCCAGGACAGGTACAGCACGGGGTTAGATACAGAGTAAAGCTACCGCTACACTGTCCCCATCAAACACTCCCAGAACAGATACAGCATTGGGTTATATACAGAGTAAATCGCCCTCTACAGTGACCAATCGAAGAAACCAATGGCATGGACAGAACGGGGTTAGATACAGAGTAAAGCTCCCTCTACACTGTCTCCATCAAACACACCCAGGACAGGTACAGCACGGGGTAAGATACAGAGTAAAGCTCCCTCTACACTGTCCCCATCAAACACTCCCAGGACAGGTACAGCACGGGTTAGATACAGAGTAAAGATCCCTCTACACTGTCCCCATCAAACACTCCCAGGACAGCTGCAGCACGGGGTTAGATACAGAGTAAAGCTCCCTCTACACTGTCCCCATCAAACACTCCCAGGACAGGTACAGCACGGGGTTAGATACAGAGTAATGCTACCGCTACACTGTCCCCATCAAACACTCCCAGAACAGATACAGCATCGGGTTATATACAGAGTAAATCGCCCTCTACAGTGACCAATCGAAGAAACCCATGGCATGGACAGAACGGGGTTAGATACAGAGTAAACTCCCTCTACACTGTCCCCATCAAACATTCCCAGGACAGGTACAGCACAGGGTTAGATACAGAGTACAGGTCCCACTACACTGTCCTCATCAAACAGTCCCTGGACAGGTACAGCACGGGGTTAGATACAGAGTAAAGCTCCCTCTACACTGTCCCCATCAAACAATCTCAGGACAGGTACAGCACGGGGTTAGATCCAGAGTAAAGCTCCTTCTACACTGTCTCCATCAAAAAGTCTCAGGACAGGTAGAGGAAGCGGTTAGAGAGAGAGTCAACTTCATTCTGCACAGTCCCCAACTAACACTTAGAAGTCAGCGAAAGCATTGGAATAGATACAGAGTAAAGCTCACCCTACACTGTCCCAGTCAAACAGTCACAGGACAGCACATGATTAGATACAGAGCAAAGCTCCCTCTACAGTGACCCCTTCAACCACTCCCAGGACTGGTACAGCACGGGGTTAGATACAGAGTAAAGCTCCCTCTGCACTGTCCCCATCAAACACTCCCAGGACAGGTACAGCACGGGGTGAGATACAGAGTAAAGCTCCCTCTACACTGTCCCCATCAAACACTCCCAGGACAGGTACAGCACGGGGTTAGATACAGAGTAAATCTCCCTCTACACTGTCCCCATCAAACACTCCCAGGACAGGTGCAGCACGGGGTTAGATACAGAGTAAAGCTCCCTCTACACTGTCCCCATCAAACACTCCCAGGACAGGTACAGCACGGGGTTAGATACAGAGTAAAGCTACCGCTACACTGTCCCCATCAAACACTCCCAGAACAGATACAGCATCGGGTTATATACAGAGTAAATCGCCCTCTACAGTGACCAATCGAAGAAACCCATGGCATGGACAGAACGGGGTTAGATACAGATTAAAGCTCCCTCTACACAGTCTGCATCAAACACACCCAGGACAGGTACAGCACGGGGTTAGATACAGATTAAATCTCCCTCTACACTGTTCCCATCAAACACTCCCAGGACAGGTACAGCACGGGGTTAGATACAGAGTAAAACTCACTCTGCACTGTCCCCATCACATACTTGCAAGAGAGGAAGAGCGTGGGGATAGAAAGAGCGTAATGTTCCATCTGCCCGGTCCCCATCAAACACTCCCAGGACAGGTACAGCACGGGGATAGATACAGAGTAAATCTCACTCTACGCTGTCCCCATCAAACACTCCCAGGACAGGTACAGCATTGGGTTAGATACAGAGTAAATCTCACTCTACACTGTCCCCATCAAACACTCCCAGGACAGGTACAGCACGGGGTTAGATACAGAGTAAATCTCCCTCTACACTGTCCCCATCAAACACTCCCAGGACAGGTGCAGCACGGGGTTAGATACAGAGTAAAGCTCCCTCTACACTGTCCCCATCAAACACTCCCAGGACAGGTACAGCACGGGGTTAGATACAGAGTAAAGCTACCGCTACACTGTCCCCATCAAACACTCCCAGAACAGATACAGCATCGGGTTATATACAGAGTAAATCGCCCTCTACAGTGACCAATCGAAGAAACCCATGGCATGGACAGAACGGGGTTAGATACAGATTAAAGCTCCCTCTACACAGTCTGCATCAAACACACCCAGGACAGGTACAGCACGGGGTTAGATACAGATTAAAGCTCCCTCTACACTGTTCCCATCAAACACTCCCAGGACAGGTACAGCACGGGGTTAGATACAGAGTAAAACTCACTCTGCACTGTCCCCATCACATACTTGCAAGAGAGGAAGAGCGTGGGGATAGAAAGAGCGTAATGTTCCATCTGCCCGGTCCCCATCAAACACTCCCAGGACAGGTACAGCACGGGGATAGATACAGAGTAAATCTCACTCTACGCTGTCCCCATCAAACACTCCCAGGACAGGTACAGCATTGGGTTAGATACAGAGTAAATCTCACTCTACACTGTCCCCATCAAACACTCCCAGGACAGGAACAGCTCGGGGTTAGATACAGAGTAAATCTCCCTCTACACTGTCCCCATCAAACACTCCCAGGACAGGTACAGCTCAGGGTTAGAGAGAGAGTCAACTTCCATCTGCACAGTACCCATCAAACACTCACAGGTCAGCGACAGCATGGGATTGGATACAGTGTAAAGCTCTCCCTTCACTGTCCCATTCAAATACTCCAAGAACAGGTACGGCACATGATTAGATACAGAGCAAAGCTACCTCTACAGTGACCCCTTCAACCACTCCCAGGACAGGTACAGCACGGGGTTAGATACAGTGTAAAGCTCCCTCTGCACTGTCCCCATCAAACAGTCCAGGACAGGTACAGCACGGGGTTAGATACAGAGTAAAGCTCCCTCTACACTGTCCCCATCAAACACACCCAGGGCAGGTACAGCACGGGGTTAGATACAGAATAAAGTTCCCTCTACACTGTCCCCATCAAACACTCCCAGGACAGGTACAGCACGGAGTTAGATACAGAGTAAAGCTCCCACTACACTGTCCCCATCAAACACTCCCAGGACAGGTGCAGCATGGGGTTAGATACAGAATAAAGTTCCCTCTACACTGTCCCCATCAAACACTCCCAGGACAGCTACAGCAAAGGTTTAGATACAGAATAAAGTTCCCTCTACACTGTCCCCATCAAACACTCCCAGGACAGCTACAGCACGGGGTTAGATACAGAGTAAAGCTCCCTCTACACTGTCCCCATCAAACACTCCCAGGACAGATACAGCACGGGGTTAGATACAGAGTAAAGCTCCCTCTACACTGTCCCCATCAAACAGTCCCAGGACAGGTACAGCACGGGGTTAGATACAGAGTCAAGCTCAATTCTACACGGTCCCCATCAAGCACTCCCAGGACAGGTACCACACAGGGATAGATAAGAGAGTAAAGCTATCTCTACACTGTCCCCATCAAACAATCTCAGGACAGGTACAGCACGGGGTTAGATCCAGAGTAAAGCTCCTTCTACACTGTCTCCATCAAAACGTCTCAGGACAGGTACAGCACGGGGTTAGATCCAGAGTAAAGCTCCTTCTACACTGTCCCCATCAAACAATCTCAGGACAGGTACAGCACGGGGTTAGATCCAGAGTAAAGCTCCTTCTACACTGTCTCCATCAAAAAGTCTCAGGACAGGTATAGGAAGCGGTAAGAGAGAGAGTCAACTTCTTTCTGCACAGTCCCCAACTAACACTCACAAGTCAGCGAAAGCATTGGAATAGATACAGAGTAAAGCTCACCCTACACTGTCCCAGTCAAACAGTCACAGGACAGGTACAGCACGGGGTTAGATACAGAGTAAATCTCCCTCTTCACTGTCCCCATCAAACACTCCCAGGACAGGTACAGCACAGGGTTAGATTCAGAGTAAAGCTCACCCTACACTGTCCCAGTCAAACAGTCACAGGACAGCATGTGATTAGATACAGAGCATAGCTCCCTCTACAGTGAGCCCTTCAAACATTCCCAGGACAAGTACAGCACGGGGTTAGATACAGAGTAAAGCTCCCTCTACACTGTCCCCATCAAACACTCCCAGGACAGGTACAGCACGGGGTTAGATACAGAGTAAAGCTCCCTCTACACTGTCCCCATCAAACACTCCCAGGACAGGTACAGCTCGGGGTTAGAGAGAGAGTCAACTTCCATCTGCACAGTACCCATCAAACACTCACAGGTCAGCGACAGCATGGGATTGGATACAGTGTAAAGCTCTCCCTTCACTGTCCCATTCAAATACTCCAAGAACAGGTACGGCACATGATTAGATACAGAGCAAAGCTACCTCTACAGTGACCCCTTCAACCACTCCCAGGACAGGTACAGCACGGGGTTAGATACAGAGTAAAGCTCCCTCTACACTGTCCCCATCAAACACTCCCAGGACAGGTACAGCACGGGGTTAGATACAGAGTAAAGCTCCCTCTACACTGTCCCCATCAAACACTCCCGGGACAGGTACAGCACGGGGTTAGATACAGAGTAAAGCTCCCTCTACACTGTCCCCATCAAACACTCCCAGGACAGGTACAGCACGGGGTTAGATACAGAGTAAAGCTCCCTCTACACTGTCCCCATCAAACACTCCCAGGACAGGTACAGCACGGGGTTAGATACAGAGTAAAGCTCCCTCTACACTGTCACCATCAAACACTCCCAGGACAGGTACAGCACGGGGTTAGATACAGAGTAAAGCTCCCTCTACACTGTCCCCATCAAACACACCCAGGACAGGTACAGCACGGGGTTAGATACAGAGTAAAGCTCCCTCTACACTGTCACCATCAAACACTCCCAGGACAGGTACAGCACGGGGTTAGATACAGAGTAAAGCTCCCTCTACACTGTCCCCATCAAACACACCCAGGACAGGTACAGCACGGGGTTAGATACAGAGTAAAGCTCCCTCTGCACTGTCCCCATCAAACACTCCCAGGACAGGTACAGCACGGGGTTAGATACAGAATAAAGTTCCCTCTACACTGTCCCCATCAAACACTCCCAGGACAGCTACAGCAAAGGTTTAGATACAGAATAAAGTTCCCTCTACACTGTCCCCATCAAACACTCCCAGAAAAGGTACAGCACGGGGTTAGATACAGAGTAAAGCTCCCTCTACACTGTCCCCATCAAACACTCCCAGGACAGGTACAGCACGGGGTCAGATACAGAGTAAAGCTCCCTCTACACTTTCCCCATCAAACACTCCCAGAAAAGGTACAGCACGGGGTTAGATACAGAGTACAGGTCCCACTACACTGTCCCCATCAAACAGTCCCTGGACAGGTACAGCACAGGGTTAGATACAGAGTCAAGCTCAATTCTACACTGTCCCCATCAAGCACTCGCAGGACAGGTACCACACAGGGATAGATAAGACAGTAAAGCTCCCTCTACACTGTCCCCATCAAACAATCTCAGGACAGATACAGCACGGGGTTAGATACAGAGTAAATCTCCATCTACACTGTCCCCATCAAACACTCCCAGGACAGGTACAGCCTGGGGTTAGATACAGAGTAAAGCTCCCTCTACACTGTCACCATCAAACACTCCCAGGACAGGTACAGCACGGGGTTAGATACAGAGTAAAACTCCCTCTACACTGTCCCCATCAAACACACCCAGGACAGGTACAGCACGGGGTTAGATACAGAGTAAAGCTCACTCTGCACTGTCCCCATCAAACACTCCCAGGACAGGTACAGCACGGGGTTAGATACAGAGTAAATCTCACTCTATGCTGTCCCCATCAAACACTCCCAGGACAGGTACAGCACGGGGTTAGATACAGACTATAGCTCTCTCTACAACTTCCCCATCAAACACTCCCAGGACAGGTTCAGCTCGGGGTTAGATACAGAATAAAGTTCCCTCTACGCTGTCCCCATCAAACACTCCCAGGACAGGTACAGCTCGGGGTTAGAGAGAGAGTCAACTTCCATCTGCACAGTACCCATCAAACACTCACAGGTCAGCGACAGCATGGGATTGGATACAGTGTAAAGCTCTCCCTTCACTGTCCCATTCAAATTCTCCAAGAACATGTACAGCACATGATTAGATACAGAGCAATGCTACCTCTACAGTGACCCCTTCAACCACTCTGTCCCCATCAAACACCCCCAGGACAGGTGCAGCACGGGGTTAGATACAGAGTAAAGCACCCTCTACACTGTCCCCATCAAACACTCCCAGGACAGGTACAGCACGGGGTTAGATACAGAGTAAAGCTCCCTCTACACTGTCCCCATCAAACACTCCCAGGACAGGTACAGCAAAGGGTTAGATACAGAGTAAAGCTCCCTCTACACTGTCCCCATCGAACACTCCCAGGACAGGTACAGCACGGGGTTAGATACAGAGTAAAGCTCCCTCTACACTGTCCCCATCAAACACTCCCAGGACAGGTACAGCATGGGGTTAGATACAGACTAAAGCTCCCTCTACACTGTCCCCATCATACACTCCCAGGACAGGTACAGCACGGGGTTAGATACCGAGTAAATCTCCCTCTACACTGTCCCCATCAAACACTCCCAGGACAGGTACAGCACGGGGTTAGATACAGAGTAAAGCTCACTCTGCACTGTCTCCATCAAACACTCCCAGGACAGGTACAGCACGGCGTTAGATACAGAGTAAAGCTCCCTCTCCACTGTCCCCATCAAACACTCCCAGGACAGGTACAGCACGGGGTTAGATACAGAGTAAAGCTCCCACTACACTGTCCCCATCAAAGATTCCCAGGACAGGTACAGCACGGGGTTAGATACAGAGTAAATCTCCCTCTACATTGTTCCCATCAAACACTCCCAGGACAGGTACAGCACGGGGTTAGATACTGAGCAAAGCTCCTCTTACACTTACCCATCAAACACTCCTTTGGCAGGTTCTGCACGGTGTTAGTTGCGGAGTATAGCTCCCTCTGCACTGTCCCCATCAAACATTTGCAAGACAGGAAGAGGGTTGAGATAGATAGAGAGTAATATTCCCTCTGCCCGATCCCCATCAAACACTCCCAGGACAGGTACAGCACAGGTTTAGATACAGAGTAAAGCTCCCTCTACACTGTCCCCATCAAACACTCCCAGGACAGGTACAGCACGGGGTTAGATACAGAGTAAAGCTCCCTCTACACTGTCCCCATCAAACACTCCCAGGACAGGTACAGCACGGGGTTAGATACAGAGTAAAGCTCCCTCTGCACTGTCCCCATCAAACACTCCCAGGACAGGTACAGCACGGGGTTAGATACAGAGTAAAGCTCCCTCTACACTGTCCCCATCAAACACTCCCAGGACAGGTACAGCCCGGGGTTAGATACAGCGCAAAGCTCCCTCTACACTGTCCCCATCAAACACTCCCAGTCATGGTGCTGCATGGAGTTAGACATAGATTAAAGCGGAGGTTACAGAGATAGGGAGGGGTGTAGGGGCTGGAGGAGGTTACAGAGATAGGGAGGGGTGTAGGGGCTGGAGGAGGTTACAGAGATAGGGAGGGTTGTAGGGACTGGAGGAGATTACAGAGAGGGAGAGGTGTAGGGGCTGGAGGAGGTTACAGAGATAGGGAGGGGTGTAGGTCTTGAGGAGGTTATAGAGATAGGGAGGGGTGTAGGGCTGGAGGAGGTTACAGAGATCGGGAAGTTTGTAGGGGCTGGAGGAGGTTACAGAGATAGGGAGGGGTGTAGGGGCTGGAGGAGGTTACAGAGATAGGGAGGGGTGCAGGGGGCTGGAGGAGTTTACAGAGATAGAGAGGGGTGTAGGGGCTGAAGGAGGTTACAGAGATAGGGAGGGGTGCAGGGGGCTGGAGGAGTTTACAGAGATAGGGAGGGGTGTAGGGGCTGAAGGAGGTTACAGAGATAGGGAGGGGTGCAGGGGGCTGGAGGAGTTTACAGAGATAGGGAGGGGTGTAGGGGCTGGTGTGTGTGAAAGAGATAGGGAGGGTTGTAGGGGGCTGGAGGAGGTTACAGAGATAGGGAGGGGTGTAGGGGCCGGAGGAGGTTACAGAGATAGGGATGTTTGGAGGAGGTTACAGAGATAGGGAGGGGTGTAGGGGACTGGAGGAGTTACAGAGATAGGGAGGGGTGTAGGGGCTGGAGGAGGTTACAGAGATAGGGAGGGTGTAGGGGCTGTAGCAGGTTACAGAGATATGGAGGGGTGTTTGGGCTGGAGGAGGTTACAGAGATAGGGAGGGTTGTAGGGGCTGGAGGAGGTTACAGAGACAGGGAGGGGTGTAGGGCCTTGAGGAGGTTACAGAGATAGGGAGGGGTGTAGGGAGCTGGAGGAGGTTACAGAGATAGGGAGGGTTGTAGCGGATGGAGGAGGTTACAGAGATAGGGAGGGGTGTAGGGGCTGGAGGAGGTTACAGAGATAGGGAGGGTGTAGGGGCTGGAGGAGGTTACAGAGATAGGGAGGGGTGTAGGGTCTGGAGGAGGTTACAGAGATAGAGAGGGGTGTAGGGACTGGAGGAGGTTACAGAGATAGGGAGGGGTGTAGGGAGCTGGAGGAGGTTACAGAGATAGGGAGGGGTGTAGGGGTTGGAGGAGGTTACAGAGATAGGGAGGGTGTAGGGACTGGAGGAGGTTACAGAGATAGGGAGGGGTGTAGGGGCTGGAGGAGGTTACAGAGATAGGGAGGTGTGTAGGGGCTGGAGGAGGTTACAGAGATAGCGAGGTGTGTAGGGACTGGAGGAGGTTACAGAGATAGGGAGGGGTGTAGGGAGCTGGAGGAGGTTACAGAGATAGGGAGGGGTGTAGGGGCTGGAGGAGGTTACAGAGATAGGGAGGGGTGTAGGGGCTGGAGGAGGTTACAGAGATAGGGAGGTGTGTAGGGGCTGGAGGAGGTTACAGTGATAGGGAGGGTTGTAGGGGCTGGAGGAGGTTACAGAGATAGGGAGGGGTGTAGGGGGCTGGAGGAGGTTACAGAGATAGGGAGGTGTGTAGGGCCTTGAGGAGGTTACAGAGATAGGGAGGGGTGTAGGGGCTGGAGGAGGTTACAGAGATAGGGAGGGGTGTAGGGGGCTGGAGGAGGTTACAGAGATAGGGAGGGGTGTAGGGGGCAGGAGGAGGTTACAGAGATAGGGAGGGGTGTAGGAGGCTGCAGGAGGTTACAGAGATAGGGAGGGGTGTAGGAGGCTGCAGGAGGTTACAGAGATAGGGAGTGAGTGAGAAAGACAACAGAAAGCTGCAGCACAGAGGGATTTGCGAGTCCTCGTGCATGAAACCCAAAAAGCTAATACACGAGTTCAGCAAGTAATAGGGCAGGGAAATGGAATGTTGGCCTTTATTTCAAAGGGAAAGGAGTATGAAAATAGTAAAGTCTTGCTAAAGCTATACAAGGCACTAGTTAGACCACACCCAGAATACCGTGAACAGTTTTGGTCCCCTTATCTAAGGAAAGCTATCTTGCCATTGGAGACAGTCCAGAGAAGGTTCACTCAGTTGATCCCAGGTATGGAGGGATTTTCTTATGAGGGGAGGTTGTGTAGGTTGGACCTGTACTCATTGGAGTTTAGAAGAATGAGCGGCGACCTTATTGAAACATATCAGATTCTTAGGGGGTTTGACAAGGTAGATGCTGAGAGGTTGTTCCCCCTTGTGGGAGACTCTAGGACCAGAGGCCATAATCTCCGAGTAAGGGGTCACCCATTTAAAACAGAGATGAGGAGGAATTTCTCATCTCAGAACCTCGTCAACCTGTGGAATTCTTTACCGCAGAGGGCTGTAGAGGCTGGGTCACTGAGTATATTCAAGGCTGAGACAGACAGATTTTTAATCAGTAAGAGAATCAAGGGTTATGGGGAAAAGGCAGGGAAGTAGAGTTGTGGATTATCAGATCAGCCATGATCTCACTGAATGGCGGAGCAGACTCGATGGGCTGAATGGCCCACTTCTGCTCCGATGTCTTATGCTCAGACTCTCTCACTATCTAATTCTCTCCTGTCATCTCTATGCCTCTCCCTCTCTCTATCCCTATCAGTTTCTCTCTCTCACTCCGTCCCTCCCCTTCAGTCTGTCTCTCTCTCTCCTTCTCTTTCTCTCTCGCAATCTATCATCAATCTCTGCCCTTGTATGCCCCCAGTGTGTGTGTGTGTGTGTGTGTGTGTGTGTGTGTGTTTGTGTGTATGTATGAGTCTCTGTGTGAATCTGACTGTGTGCCTGAGTCTGTGTGTGAGAGTCGGCATTTGTGAATCCTCTCTTGAATCTGTATTTGTGAGTGTGTGTTTGTGGGTGTGTGATGTAGGAGTCAGGTTGTGCCTGTGTGCGAACCAGTCAATGTCTGTGTGTACGAGTCAGTCAGAGTGTGTGTACGAGTCAGTGTGTATGTACGAGACAGTCAGTCTGTGTGTTTCTGTGTATGAGTCAGTGTGTGTACGAGTAAGTCAGTATGTGTGTTTGTGTGTACGAGTCATTCAGAGTGTGTGTGTGTGTACTAGTCAGTCAGTGTGTGTGTACGAGTCAGTGTTTGTGTACGAGACAGTCAGTATGCGTGTTTGTGTGTACGAGTCAGTGTGTGTACGAGTAAGTCAGTGTGTGTGTATTAGTCGTCAGTGTGTGTGTGTACGAGTCAGTCAGTGTGTGTGTACGAGTCAGTCAGTATGTGTGTTTGTGTGTACGAGTCAGTGTGTGTACGAGTAAGTCAGTGTGGGTGTACGAGTCAGTCAGTGTGTGTGTACGAGTCAGTCAGTATGTGTGTTTGTGTGTACGAGTCAGAGTGTGTGTGTGTGTACTAGTCAGTCAGTGTGTATGTACGAGTCAGTGTTTGTGTACGAGACAGTCAGTATGCGTGTTTGTGTGTACGAGTCAGTGTGTGTACGAGTAAGTCAGTGTGTGTGTACTAGTCGTCAGTGTGTGTGTGTACGAGTCAGTCAGTGTGTGTGTATGAGTCAGTCAGTATGTGTGTTTGTGTGTACGAGTCCATCAGTGTGTGTACGAGTCAGTGTGTGCGTACGAGTAAGTCAGTGTGTGTGTACGAGTCAGTGTGTGTGTGCGGGACAGTCAGTGTGTGTGTGGGTATGAGTCATTCAGTGTGTGTGTGTACGGGTCAGTCAGTGTGTGTGTGTACGGGTCAGTCAGTGTGTGTTTATGAGTGTGTGTGTGTGTGTATGAATCAGTCAGTGTGAGTGTACGAGTAAGTCAGTGTGTGTGTACAAATCAGTCAATGTTTGTGTGTACGAGTCAGTCAGTGTGTGTGTGTACAAGTCAGTGTCTGTGTGTACAAGTCAGGCAATGTGTGTGTACAAGTCAGTGTGTGTACAAGTCAGTCAGTATGTGCGTTTGTGTGTACGAGTCAGTCAGTGTGTGTGTACAAGTAAGTCAGTGTGTGTGTACAAATCAGTCAATGTTTGTGTGTATGAGTCAGTCAGTGTGTGTACGAGTCAGTGTCTGTGTGTACAAGTCAGTCAATGTGTGTGTACAAGTCAGTGTGTGTGTACAAGTCAGTCAGTATGTGCGTTTGTGTGTACGAGTCAGTCAGTGTGTGTGTACAAGTAAGTCAGTGTGTGTGTATGAGTCAGTCGGTGTGTGTGTGGGTACGAGTCAGTCAGTGTGTGTTTATGAGTGTGTGTGTGTGTGTGTGTGTGTGTGTGTGTGTGTGTGTGTGTGTGTATGAATCAGTCAGTGTGTGAGTCAGTGTGTGCGTGTGAGTCAGTCAGTGTGTGCGTGTGAGTCAAGTGTGTGTATATGAGTCAGTGTGTGTACGAGTCAGTCAGTGTGTGCGTATGAATCAGTGTGCGTGTACAAGTCAGTCAATATTTGTGTGCACGAGTCATTCAGTGTGTGTGTACAAGTCAGTCATTGTGTGTGTACAAGTCAGTGTGTGTGTACGAGTAAGTGTGTGTGTGTGTGTGTAAGGGTCAGTCAGTGTGTGTTTACAAGTCAGTGTTTGTGTATGTACGGGTCAGTGTGTGTGTGTGTGTGTATGAAACAGTCTGTGTATGTGTGTACGAGTCAGAGAGTGTGTGTGTATGAGTCAGTCAGTGTGTGTTTATGAGTCAGTGTTTGTGTATGTATGGGTCAGTCAGTGTGTGTGTATGAATCAGTCAGTGTGTGTGTGTGAGTGTGTGTGTGTATGAGTCAGTCAGTCTGTACAGGCGAGTCAGTGTGTGTGTATGTGTGTATGAGTCAGTGTGTGTGTATGTCAGTCAGTGTGTGTGTATGAGTCAGTGTGTGTGTGTGTATGAGTCAGTCAGTGTGTGTGTGTGTACGAGTCAGTCAGTGTGTGTGTATGAGTCTGTGTGTGTGTGTGTGTGTGTGTGTGTGTGTGTGTGTGTGTGTGTGAACGAATCAGTCAGTATGTGTGTGTGTACAGGTCAGTCAGTGTGTGTGTGTATGAGTCAGTCAGTATGTGTGTGTGTACAGGTCAGTCAGTGTGTGTGTGTATGAGTCAGTCAGTGTGTGTGTGTGTGTACGGGTCAGTCAGTGTGTGTGTGTATGAGTCAGTCAGTGTGTGTGTGTGTATGAGTCAGTCAGTGTGTGTGTGTATGAGTAAGTCAGTTTGTGTGTGTATGAGTAAGTCAGTGTGTGTGTATGAGTAAGTCAGTGTGTGTGTATGAGTCAGTCAGTGTGTGTGTGTGTGAATCAGTGTGTGTGTGTGAATCAGTCAGTGTGTGTGTGTGTGTGTGTGAGTGTGTGTGTCTGTGTGTATGAGTCAGTGTATGAGTCAGTCAGTGTGTACAGGTGAGTCAGTGTGTGTGTGTATGAGTCGGTGCGTGTGTGTGTACGAGTAAGTCAGTGTGTGTCTACAAATCAGTCAATGTTTGTGTGTACGAGTCAGTCAGAGTGTGTGTGTGTGTGTACGAGTCAGTCAGTGTGTGTGTGTACGAGTCAGTGTCTGTGTGTACAAGTCAGTCAGTGTGTGTGTATGAGTCAGTGTGTGTACAAGTCAGTCAGTATGTGCGTTTGTGTGTACGAGTCAGTCAGTGTGTGTGTACGAGTAAGTCAGTGTGTGTGTATGAGTCAGTCGGTGTGTGTGTGGGTACGAGTCAGTCAGTGTGTGTTTATGAGTGTGTGTGTGAGTGTGTATGAATCAGTCAGTGTGTGAGTCTGTGTGTGTGTATGAGTCAGTCAGTATGTGCGTGAGTCAGTGTGTGCTTGTGAGTCAGTGTGTGTGTACAAGTCAGTCAATATTTGTGTGCACGAGTCATTGTGTGTGTACGAGTAAGTGTGTGTGTACGAGTAAGTGTGTGTGTACGAGTAAGTGTGTGTGTACGAGTAAGTGTGTGTGTACGAGTAAGTGTGTGTGTGTGTGTGTGTTTGTGTGCGTGCGAGTCAGTCAATGTGTGAGTATGAGTCAATGTGTGTGTACGAGTCAGTGTGTGATTACGAGTCAGTTTGTGTGTGTGTGTACGGGTCAGTCAGTGTATGTGTGGGTACGAGTCAGTGTCAGTTTGTGTTTATGAGTGTGTGTGTGTGTGTGTGTGTGTGTGTGTGTGTGTGTGTATGAATCAGTCAGTGTGTGCATGTGGGTCAGTCAGTGTGTGTGTGTGAGTCAGTGTGTGTGTACAAGTCTGTCATTGTGTGTGTATAAGTCAGTGTGTGTGTACGAGTAAGTGTGTGTGTGTGTGTTTGTGTGCGTGCGAGTCAGTCAGTGTGTGAGTATGAGTCAATGTGTGTGTACGAGTCAGTGTGTGATTACGAGTCAGTCTGTGTGTGTGTGTGTAAGGGTCAGTCAATGTGTGTTTATAAGTCAGTGTTTGTGTATGTACGGGTCAGTCAGTTTGTGTGTGTGTATGAATCAGTCTGTGTGTGTGTGTACGAGTCAGTGAGTATATGTGTATGAGTCAGTGTCTGTGTGTACAAGTCAGTGAGTGTGTGTTACAAGTCAGTCAGTGTGTGTGTGTAATGGTCAGTCATTGTGTGTTTATGAGTCAGTGTTTGTGTATGTACGGGTCAGTCAGTTTGTGTGTGTGTATGAATCAGTCTGTGTGTGTGTGTACGAGTCAGTGAGTATGTGTGTATGAGTCAGTGTCTGTGTGTACAAGTCAGTGAGTGTGTGTTACAAGTCAGTCAGTGTGTGTGTGTAAGGGTCAGTCATTGTGTGTTTATGAGTCAGTGTTTGTGTATGTACGGGTCAGTCAGTGTGTGTGTATGAATCAGTCAGTGTGTGTGTGTGTGTATTAGTCAGTCAGTGTATACAGGCGAGTCAGTGTGTGTGCATGTGTGTATGACTCAGTGTGTGTGTGTATGAGTCAGTCAGTGTGTGTGTATGAGTCAGTGAGTGTGTGTGTGTACGAGTTAGTGTGTGTGTGTGTGTGTGTGTACGAGTCACTGTGTGTGTACGAGTCAGTCAGTATGTGTGTATGAGTCTGTGTGTGTGTACAAGTCTGTGTGTGTGTGTACAAGTCTGTGTGTGTGTGTGTGTGTGTGTGTGTGTGTGAACGAATCAGTCAGTGTGTGTGTGTGTACAAGACAGTCAGTGTGTGTGTACGGGTCAGTCAGTGTGTGTGTGTATGAGTCAGTCAGTGTGTGTGTGTATGAGTAAGTCAGTGTATGTGTGTATGAGTAAGTCAGTGTATGTGTGTATGAGTAAGTCAGTGTGTGTGTGCGAGTCAGTCAGTGTGTGTGCATATGAATCAGTCAGTGTGTGTATGAATCAGTCAGTGTGTGTGTGTGTGCATGAATCAGTCAGTGTATGAGTCAGTCAGTGTGTACAGGTGAGTCAGTGTGTGTGTGTGTGTGTATGTGTGTATGAGTCAGTATGTGTGTATGAGTCAGTGTGTGTGTGTATGAGTCAGTGCGTGTGTGTTTGTGTACGAGTCAGTCAGTGTGTGTGTATGAGTCTGTGTGTGTGTGTGTGTGTGTGTGCGAGTCACTGTGTGTGTACGAGTCAGTCAGTATGTGTGTATGAGTCTGTGTGTGTGTACAAGTCTGTGTGTGTGTGTACAAGTCTGTGTGTGTGTGTGTGTGTGTGTGTGAACGAATCAGTCAGTGTGTGTGTGTGTACAAGACAGTCAGTGTGTGTGTACGGGTCAGTCAGTGTGTGTGTGTATGAGTCAGTCAGTGTGTGTGTGTATGAGTAAGTCAGTGTATGTGTGTATGAGTAAGTCAGTGTATGTGTGTATGAGTAAGTCAGTGTGTGTGTGCGAGTCAGTCAGTGTGTGTGCATATGAATCAGTCAGTGTGTGTATGAATCAGTCAGTGTGTGTGTGTGTGCATGAGTCAGTCAGTGTATGAGTCAGTCAGTGTGTACAGGTGAGTCAGTGTGTGTGTGTGTGTGTGTGTGTGTGTGTGTGTGTGTGTGTGTGTGTGTGTGTGTGTGTGTGTATGTGTGTATGAGTCAGTATGTGTGTATGAGTCAGTGCGTGTGTGTTTGTGTACGAGTCAGTCAGTGTGTGTGTATGAGTCAGTGTGTGTGTGTGTGTGTGTGTGTGTGTGTGTACGAGTCAGTCAGTGTGTGTGCGTATGAATCAGTCAGTGTGTGTATGAATCAGTCAGTGTGCGTGTGTGAGTGTGTGTGTGTGTGTGTGTGTGCATGAGTCAGTCAGTGTATGAGTCAGTCAGTGTATGAGTCAGTCAGTGTGTACAGGTGAGTCAGTGTGTGTGTGTGTATGTGTGTATGAGTCAGTATGTGTGTATGAGTCAGTGCGTGTGTGTATGAGTCAGTGCGTGTGTGTATGAGTCAGTGCGTGTGTGTATGAGTCAGTGCGTGTGTGTATGAGTCAGTGCGTGTGTGTAAGAGTCAGTGCGTGTGTGTATGAGTCAGTGCGTGTGTGTATGAGTCAGTGCGTGTGTGTATGAGTCAGTGCGTGTGTGTATGAGTCAGTGCGTGTGTGTATGAGTCAGTGCGTGTGTGTTTGTGTACGAGTCAGTGTGTGTGTATGAGTCAGTGTGTGTGTGTGTGTGTGTGTGTACGAGTCAGTCAGTGTCTGTGCGTATGAATCAGTCAGTGTGTGTATGAATCAGTCAGTGTGCGTGTGTGAGTGTGTGTGTGTGTGTGCATGAGTAGTCAGTGTATGAGTCAGTCAGTGTGTACAGGTGAGTCAGTGTGTGTGTGTGTGTGTGTGTGTGTGTGTGTGTGTGTGTGTGTGTATATGTGTGTATGAATCAGTATGTGTGTATGAATCAGTATGTGTGTATGAGTCAATGTGTGTGTGTATGAGTCAGTATGTGTGTGTATGAGTCAGTGCGTGTGTGTTTGTGTACGAGTCAGTCAGTGTGTGTGTATGAGTCTGTGTGTGTGTGTGTGTGTGTGTGTGTGTACGAGTCAGTCAGTGTGTATGCACGAGTCAGTGTGTGTGTATGAGTCTGTGTGTGTGTGTGTGTGTGTATACGAGTCTGTGTGTATGTGTGTGTCTGTGTGTGTGTACGAGTCAGTATGTGTGTGTGTGTGAACGAATCAGTCAGTGTGTGTGTATACGAGTCAGTCAGTGTGTGTGTACGAATCAGTCAGTGTGTGTGTATGAATCAGTCAGTGTGTGTGTGTGCGAGTGTGTGTGTTTGTATGAGTCAGTCAGTGTGTACAGGCGAGTTTGTGTGTGTGTGTATGAGTTAGTCAGTGTGTGCGTGTGAGTCAGTCAGTGTGTGCGTGTGAGTCAGTGTGTGTGAACAAGTCAGTCAATATTTGTGTGCACGTGTCATTCAGTGTGTGTGTACAAGTCAGTGTGTGTGTACGAGTAAGTATGTGTGTGTGTGTGTGTTTGTGTGCGTGCGAGTCAGTCAGTGTGTGAGTATGAGTCAATGTGTGTGTACGAGTCAGTGTGTGATTATGAGTCAGTCTGTGTGTGTGTGTGTGTGTGTGTAAGGGTCAGTCAATGTGTGTTTATAAGTCAGTGTTTGTGTATGTACGGGTCAGTCAGTGTGTGTGTGTGTGTATGAATAGTCTGTGTGTGTGTGTACGAGTCAGTGAGTATGTGTGTATGAGTCAGTGTCTGTGTGTACAAGTCAGTGAGTGTGTGTTACAAGTCAGTCAGTGTGTGTGTGTAATGGTCAGTCATTGTGTGTTTATGAGTCAGTGTTTGTGTATGTACGGGTCAGTCAGTGTGTGTGTATGAATCAGTCAGAGTGTGTGTGTGTATTAGTCAGTCAGTGTATACAGGCGAGTCAGTGTGTGTGCATGTGTGTATGACTCAGTGTGTGTGTGTATGAGTCAGTCAGTGTGTGTGTATGAGTCAGTGTGTGCGTGTATGAGTCAGTGAGTGTGTGTGTGTATACGAGTCTGTGTGTGTGTGTGTGTGTGTACGAGTCAGTGTGTGTGTACGAGTCAGTCAGTATGTGTGTATGAGTCTGTGTGTGTGTACAAGTCTGTGTGTATGTGCACAAGTCTGTGTGTGTGTGTGTGTGTGTGTGTGTGTGAACGAATCAGTCAGTGTGTGTGTGTACAAGACAGTCAGTGTGTGTGTACGGGTCAGTCAGTGTGTGTGTGTATGAGTAAGTCAGTGTGTGTGTGTATGAGTAAGTCAGTGTATGTATGTATGAGTAAGTCAGTGTATGTATGTATGAGTAAGTCAGTGTGTGTGTACGAGTCAGTCAGTGTGTGTGCATATGAATCAGTCAGTGTGTGTATGAATCAGTCAGTGTGTGTGTGTGAGTGCGTGCATGAGTCAGTCAGTGTATGAGTCAGTCAGTGTGTACAGGTGAGTCAGTGTGTGTGTGTGTGTGTGTATGTGTGTATGAGTCAGTATGTGTGTATGAGTCAGTGTGTGTGTGTATGAGTCAGTGCGTGTGTGTTTGTGTACGAGTCAGTCAGTGTGTGTGTATGAGTCAGTGTGTGTGTGTGTTTGTGTGTGTGTGTGTGTGTGTACGAGTCAGTCAGTGTGTGTGCGTATGAATCAGTCAGTGTGTGTATGAATCAGTCAGTGTGTGTGTGTGAGTGTGTGTGTGTGTGCGCATGAGTCAGTCAGTGTATGAGTCAGACAGTGTGTACAGGTGAGTCATTGTGTGTGTGTGTGTGTGTGTGTATATATGTGTGTATGAATCAGTATGTGTGTATGAGTCAGTGTGTGTGTGTATGAGTCAGTATGAGTGTGTATGAGTCAGTACGTGTGTGTTTGTGTACGAGTCAGTCAGTGTGTGTATGAATCAGTGTGTGTGTGTGCGTGTGTGTGTGTGTGTGTACGAGTCAGTCAGTGTGTATGTACAAGTCAGTGTGTGTGTATGAGTCTGTATGTGTGTGTGTGTATACGAGTCTGTGTGTATGTGTGTGTGTGTGTGTGTGTGTGTATACGAGTCAGTATGTGTGTGTGTGTGAATGAATCAGTGTGTGTGTGTGTGTATACGGGTCAGTCAGTTTGTGTGTGTATGAGTAAGTCAGTGTGTGTATACGAGTCAGTCAGTGTGTGTGTGTACGAATCAGTCAGTGTGTGTGTATGAATCAGTCAGTGTGTGTGTATGAATCAGTCTGTGTGTGTGTGAGTGTGTGTGTTTGTATGAGTCAGTCAGTGTGTACAGGTGAGTTTGTGTGCGTGTATATGAGTCAGTATGTGTGTGTGTGTGAACGAATCAGTCAGTGTGTGTGTGTGCGGGTCAGTCAGTGTGTGTGCGTACGAGTCAGTCAGTGTGTGTGTATGAATCAGTCAGTGTGTGTGTGTGTGTGTGAGAGTGTGTGTGTGTGTGTGTGTGTGTGTGAGTGTGTGTGTTGTATATGAGTCAGTCAGTGTGTACAGGCGAGTCAGTGTGTGTATGTGTGTATGAGTCAGTATGTGTGAATGAGTCAATGTGTGTGTGTGTATGAGTCAGTGTGTGTGTGTGTGTGTGTGTGTGTGAGTATGAGTCAGTGTGTGTGCATGAGTCAGTGTGTGTGCATGAGTCAGTGTGTGTGCATGAGTCAGTGTGTGTGCATGAGTCAGTGTGTGTGCATGAGTCAGTGTGTGTGCATGAGTCAGTGTGTGTGTATGAGTCAGTGTGTGTGCATACGAGTCAGTGTGTGTGCATACGAGTCAGTGTGTGTGCATACGAGTCAGTGTGTGTACAAGTCAGTGCGTGTGTATGAGTCAGTGTGTGTCTGCACGATTCAGTCAGTGTGTGTGTATATGAGTCAGTCAGTGTGTGTGTGTGTATTGGTCAGTAATTATGTGTGTACAAGTCAGTGTGCATGTGTATGGGTCAGTCAGTCTGTGTGTGTACGAGTCAGTGTGTGTGTGTGTGTGTGTGTGTATGTACGAGTCAGTCAGTGTGTGTATATGAGTCAGTGTGTGTTTCAGTCAGTGTGTGTGTGTATGAGTCAGTGTGTGTACAAACCAGTGTGTGTGTAACAGTCAGTGTGAGCGTAAGAGTCAGTGTGTGTACAAGTCAGTGTGTATATACGAGTCAGTCAGTATGTGTGTACGAGTCAGTGTGTATACGAGTCAGTCAGTGTGTGTGTATTGGTCAGTAATTATGTGTGTACAAGTCAGTGTGCATGTGTACGGGTCAGTTAGTCTGTGTGTGTACGACTCAGTCAGCCTGTGGGTGCAAGTCAGTGTGTGTGTACGTGTCAGTCAGTGTGTGTGTACGGGTCAGCGTGTGTGTACGGGTCAGTTAGTCTGTGTGTGTACGACTCAGTCAGCCTGTGAGTGCAAGTCAGTGTGTGTGTACGTGTCAGTCAGTGTGTGTGTACGAGTCAGCGTGTGTGTACGGGTCAGTGTTTGTGTGTACAAGTCAGTGTTTGTGTGTACGAGTCAGTATGTTTGTATGAGTCAGTGTGTGTGTACGAGTCAGTCAGTGTGTGTATGAGTCATTGTGTGTGTGTACAGGTCAGTCAGTGTGTGTGTACGAGTCAGTGTGTGTGTACATGTCAGTGTGTGTGTGTACGAGTCAGTGTTTGTGTGTACGAGTTAGTCACTGTGTGTGTACGAGTCAGTGTTTGTGTGTACAAGTCAGTCAGCATGTGTGTATGAGTTAGTGTGTGTATGAATCAGTGTGTGTACGAGTCAGTCAGTGTGTGTGTACAAGTCAGTCATGTGTGTGTACGAGTCAGTCATGTGTGTGTACGAGTCAGTGTTTGTGTGTATGAGTCAGTGTTTGTGTGTACGAGTCAGTATGTACATACAAGTCAGTGTGTGTGTACGGGTCAGTGTGTGTGTACGAGTCATTGTGTGTGTACGAGTCAGTCAGTGTGTTTGTGTGTGTACGAGTCAGTCGGTGCGTGTGTACGGATCAGTCAGTTTTTGTGTGTATGAGTCAGTGTGTGTGTACGAGCCAGCCAGTGTGTGTGTGTGTGTACGAGTCAGTCAGTGTGTGTGTGTATGAGTCAGTCAGTGTTTGTGTGTACCAGTCAGTGTTTGTGTGTACGAGTCAGTGTGTGTGTATGAGTCAGTCTGTGTGTGTGTGTACGAGTCAGTCAGTGTGTGTGTGGTATGAGTCAGTCAGTGTGTGTGTGGTATGAGTCAGTCAGTGTGTGTGTATGAGTCAGTGTGTGTGTACGAGTCTGTCAGTGTGTTTGTGTGTGCACGAGTCAGTGTTTGTGTGTATGAGTCAGTGTGTGTGTGTTTACGAGTCAGTCAGTGTGTGTGTGTGTATGAGTCAGTGTTAGTGTGTATGAGTCAGTGTTTGTGTGTATGAGTCAGTGTGTGTGTACGAGCCAGCCAGTGTGTGTGTGTGTGTACGAGTCAGTCAGTGTGTGTGTGTATGAGTCAGTCAGTGTTTGTGTGTACCAGTCAGTGTTTGTGTGTACGAGTCAGTGTGTGTGTATGAGTCAGTCTGTGTGTGTGTGTACGAGTCAGTCAGTGTGTGTGTGGTATGAGTCAGTCAGTGTGTGTGTGGTATGAGTCAGTCAGTGTGTGTGTATGAGTCAGTGTGTGTGTACGAGTCTGTCAGTGTGTTTGTGTGTGCACGAGTCAGTGTTTGTGTGTATGAGTCAGTGTGTGTGTGTTTACGAGTCAGTCAGTGTGTGTGTGTGTATGAGTCAGTGTTAGTGTGTATGAGTCAGTGTTTGTGTGTACGAGTCAGTGTGTGTGTACGAGTCAGTGTGTGTGTACGAGTCAGTGTGTGTGTACGAGTCAGTGTGTGTGTACGAGTCAGTGTGTGTGTACGAGTCAGTGTGTGTGTACGAGCCAGTCAGTGTGTGTATGAGTCAATGTTTGTGTATACGAGTCAGTGTTTGTGTACGAGTCGGTCAGTGTGTTTGTGTGTGTGTGAGTCAGTGTTTGTGTATGAGTCAGTCAGTGTGTTTGTGTGTGTATGAGTCAGTGTTTGTGTGTACGAGTCAGTGTGTGTATGAGTCAGTCAGTGTGTGTATATGAGTCAGTGTGTGTGTGTACGAGTCTGTGTTTGTGTGTACGAGTCAGCGCGTGTACAAGTCAGTCAGTGTGTGTCTGTGTGCACGAGTCAGTCAGTGCGTGTGTGTATGGGTCAGTCAGTTAGTGTGTGTGTACAGGTCAGTCGGTGTGTGTGTGTGTATGGGGCAGTCAGTGTGCGTGTGCGTATGGGTCAGTCAGTTAGTGTGTGTGTACGGGTCAGTCAATGTGTGTGTGTACAGGTCAGTCGGTGTGTGTGCGTACGGGTCATTCAGTGTGTGTGTGTATGGGTCAGTCAATTAGTCTGTGTGTACAGGTCATTCAGTGTGTGTGTGTACGGGTCACTCGGTGTGCATGTGTACGAGTCAATCAGTGTGTGGGTGTATGGGTGAGTCAGTTATTGTGTGTGCACAGGTCAGTCAGTGTGTGTGTGTGTGTGTACGGGTCAGTCAGCCTGTGTGTGTACGAGTCAGACAGTGTGTGTGTATGAGTCAGTGTGTGTATACGAGTCAGTGTGTGTGTATGGGTCAGTCAGGTGTGTGTATGAGTCTGTGTGTGTGTACAAGTCTGTGTGTGTGTGTGTGTGTGTGTGTGTGTGTGTGTGTGTGTGTGAACGAATCAGTCAGTGTGTGTTTATGAGTCAGTGTTTGTGTATGTACAGGTCAGTCAGTGTGTGTATGAATCAGTCAGTGTGTGTGTGTGAGTGTGTGTGTGTGTATGAGTCAGTCAGTGTATACAGGCGAGTCAGTGTGTGTGTATGTGTGTATGAGTCAGTGTGTGTGTGTACGAGTCATTCAGTGTGTGTATGAGTCAGTGTGTGCGTGTATGAGTCAGTGAGTGTGTGTGTGTACGAGTCAGTCTGTGTGTGTGTGTACAAGTCAGTCAGGTGTGTGTATGAGTCTGTGTGTGTGTACAAGTCTGTGTGTGTGTGTGTGTGTGTGTGTGTGTGAACGAATCAGTCAGTGTGTGTTTATGAGTCAATGTTTGTGTATGTACGGGTCAGTCAGTGTGTGTGTATGAATTAGTCAATGTGAGTGTGTGTGTGTGTGTGTGTGTGTGTGTATGAGTCAGTCAGTGTATACAGGTGAGTCAGTGTGTGTGTATGTGTGTATAAGTCAGTGTGCGTGTGTATGAGTCAGTCAGTGTGTGTGTATGAGTCAGTGTGTGCTTGTATGAGTCAGTGAGTGTGTGTGTGTGTACGAGTCAGTGAGTGTGTGTGTGTGTGTATGAGTAAGTCAGTGTGTGTATACGAGTCAGTCAGTGTGTGTGTGGTATGAGTCAGTCAGTGTGTGTGTGGTATGAGTCAGTCAGTGTGTGTGTATGAGTCAGTGTGTGTGTACGAGTCTGTCAGTGTGTTTGTGTGTGCACGAGTCAGTGTTTGTGTGTATGAGTCAGTGTGTGTGTGTTTACGAGTCAGTCAGTGTGTGTGTGTGTATGAGTCAGTGTTAGTGTGTATGAGTCAGTGTTTGTGTGTATGAGTCAGTGTGTGTGTACGAGCCAGCCAGTGTGTGTGTGTGTGTACGAGTCAGTCAGTGTGTGTGTGTATGAGTCAGTCAGTGTTTGTGTGTACCAGTCAGTGTTTGTGTGTACGAGTCAGTGTGTGTGTATGAGTCAGTCTGTGTGTGTGTGTACGAGTCAGTCAGTGTGTGTGTGGTATGAGTCAGTCAGTGTGTGTGTGGTATGAGTCAGTCAGTGTGTGTGTATGAGTCAGTGTGTGTGTACGAGTCTGTCAGTGTGTTTGTGTGTGCACGAGTCAGTGTTTGTGTGTATGAGTCAGTGTGTGTGTGTTTACGAGTCAGTCAGTGTGTGTGTGTGTATGAGTCAGTGTTAGTGTGTATGAGTCAGTGTTTGTGTGTACGAGTCAGTGTGTGTGTACGAGTCAGTGTGTGTGTACGAGTCAGTGTGTGTGTACGAGTCAGTGTGTGTGTACGAGTCAGTGTGTGTGTACGAGTCAGTGTGTGTGTACGAGCCAGTCAGTGTGTGTATGAGTCAATGTTTGTGTATACGAGTCAGTGTTTGTGTACGAGTCGGTCAGTGTGTTTGTGTGTGTGTGAGTCAGTGTTTGTGTATGAGTCAGTCAGTGTGTTTGTGTGTGTATGAGTCAGTGTTTGTGTGTACGAGTCAGTGTGTGTATGAGTCAGTCAGTGTGTGTATATGAGTCAGTGTGTGTGTGTACGAGTCTGTGTTTGTGTGTACGAGTCAGCGCGTGTACAAGTCAGTCAGTGTGTGTCTGTGTGCACGAGTCAGTCAGTGCGTGTGTGTATGGGTCAGTCAGTTAGTGTGTGTGTACAGGTCAGTCGGTGTGTGTGTGTGTATGGGGCAGTCAGTGTGCGTGTGCGTATGGGTCAGTCAGTTAGTGTGTGTGTACGGGTCAGTCAATGTGTGTGTGTACAGGTCAGTCGGTGTGTGTGCGTACGGGTCATTCAGTGTGTGTGTGTATGGGTCAGTCAATTAGTCTGTGTGTACAGGTCATTCAGTGTGTGTGTGTACGGGTCACTCGGTGTGCATGTGTACGAGTCAATCAGTGTGTGGG
Organism: Isurus oxyrinchus; assembly: GCA_026770705.1. NCBI lineage: Eukaryota > Metazoa > Chordata > Chondrichthyes > Lamniformes > Lamnidae > Isurus > Isurus oxyrinchus. The sequence continues at coordinate 155,996 of JANJGN010001303.1, forward strand.
TGTATGGGTGAGTCAGTTATTGTGTGTGCACAGGTCAGTCAGTGTGTGTGTGTGTGTGTACGGGTCAGTCAGCCTGTGTGTGTACGAGTCAGACAGTGTGTGTGTATGAGTCAGTGTGTGTATACGAGTCAGTGTGTGTGTATGGGTCAGTCAGGTGTGTGTATGAGTCTGTGTGTGTGTACAAGTCTGTGTGTGTGTGTGTGTGTGTGTGTGTGTGTGTGTGTGTGTGTGTGTGAACGAATCAGTCAGTGTGTGTTTATGAGTCAGTGTTTGTGTATGTACAGGTCAGTCAGTGTGTGTATGAATCAGTCAGTGTGTGTGTGTGAGTGTGTGTGTGTGTATGAGTCAGTCAGTGTATACAGGCGAGTCAGTGTGTGTGTATGTGTGTATGAGTCAGTGTGTGTGTGTACGAGTCATTCAGTGTGTGTATGAGTCAGTGTGTGCGTGTATGAGTCAGTGAGTGTGTGTGTGTACGAGTCAGTCTGTGTGTGTGTGTACAAGTCAGTCAGGTGTGTGTATGAGTCTGTGTGTGTGTACAAGTCTGTGTGTGTGTGTGTGTGTGTGTGTGTGTGAACGAATCAGTCAGTGTGTGTTTATGAGTCAATGTTTGTGTATGTACGGGTCAGTCAGTGTGTGTGTATGAATTAGTCAATGTGAGTGTGTGTGTGTGTGTGTGTGTGTGTGTATGAGTCAGTCAGTGTATACAGGTGAGTCAGTGTGTGTGTATGTGTGTATAAGTCAGTGTGCGTGTGTATGAGTCAGTCAGTGTGTGTGTATGAGTCAGTGTGTGCTTGTATGAGTCAGTGAGTGTGTGTGTGTGTACGAGTCAGTGAGTGTGTGTGTGTGTGTATGAGTAAGTCAGTGTGTGTATACGAGTCAGTCAGTGTGTGTGTATAAATCAGTCAGTGTGTGTGTATGAATCAGTCAGTGGGTGTGTGTGTGAGTGTGTGTGTTTGTATGAGTCAGTCAGTGTGTACAGGCGAGTTAGTGTGTGTGTGTGTGTATATGAGTCAGTATGTGTGTGTGTGTGAATGAATCAGTCAGTGCGTGTGTGTGTGTGTGTGTACGAGTCAGTCAGTGTGTATGTACGAGTCAGTGTGTGTGTATGAGTCTGTGTGTGTGTGTATATGAATCTGTGTGTATGTGTGTGTGTGTGTGTGTGTGTATACGAGTCAGTATGTGTGTGTGTGTGAACGAATCAGTCAGTGTGTGTGTGTACGGGTCAGTCAGTGTGTGTGTGTATGAGTAAGTCAGTGTGTGTATACGAGTCAGTCAGTGTGTGTGTACGAATCAGTCAGTGTGTGTGTACGAATCAGTCAGTGTGTGTGTACGAATCAGTCAGTGTGTGTGTATGAATCAGTCAGTGTGTGTGTGTGTGAGTGTGTGTGTTTGTATGAGTCAGTCAGTGTGTACAGGCGATTTAGTGTGTGTGTGTATATGAGTCAGTATGTGTGTGTGTGTGTGAACGAATCAGTCAGTGTGTGTGTATGTGTGTGCGTACGAGTCAGTGTGTATGTATGAGTCAGTGTGTGTGTATGAGTCTGTGTGTGTGTGTGTATACGAGTCTGTATGTGTGTGTGTGTGTGTGTACGAGTCAGTATGTGTGTGTGTGTGTGAACGAATCAGTCAGTGTGTGTGTGTACGGGTCAGTCAGTGTGTGTGTGTGTATGAGTAAGTCAGTGTGTGTGTACGAATCAGTCAGTGTGTGTGCATGAATCAGTCAGTGTGTGTGTGTGTGTGTGTGAGTGTGTGTGTTTGTATGAGTCAGTCAGTGTGTACAGGCGAGTTAGTGTGTGTGTGTGTGTATATATGAGTCAGTATGTGTGTGTGCGTACGAGTCAGTCAGTGTGTGTGTATGAATCAGTCAGTGTGTGTGTGTGTGTGTGTGTGTGTTGTATATGAGTCAGTCAGTGTGTACAGGCAAGTCAGTGTGTCTGTGTGTGTATGAGTCAGTATGTGTGAATGAGTCAGTGTGTGTGTGTATGAGTCAGTGTGTGTGTGTGTACGATTCAGTGTGTGTGTATGAGTCAGTGTGTGTGTATGAGTCAGTGTGTGTGTATGAGTCAGTGTGTGTGTGAGTGTGTGTATGAATCAGTCAGCGTGTGTGTATGAGTCAGAGTGTCTGTATGAGTCAGTGTGTGTGCATACGAGTCAGTGTGTGTACAAGTCAGTGCATGTGTATGAGTCAGTGTGTGTCTGTACGATTCAATCAGTGTGTGTGTATATGAGTCAGTCAGTGTGTGTGTGTATATTGGTCAGTAATTATGTGTGTACAAGTCAGTGTGCATGTGTATGGGTCAGTCAGTCTGTGTGTGTACGAGTCAGTGTGTGTGTGTGTGTATGTACGAGTCAGCGTGTGTGTATGAGTCAGAGTGTCTGTATGAGTCAGTGTGTGTGCATACGAGTCAGTGTGTGTACAAGTCAGTGCATGTGTATGAGTCAGTGTGTGTCTGTACGATTCAATCAGTGTGTGTGTACATGAGTCAGTCAGTGTGTGTGTGTATATTGGTCAGTAATTATGTGTGTACAAGTCAGTGTGCATGTGTATGGGTCAGTCAGTCTGTGTGTGTACGAGTCAGTGTGTGTGTGTGTGTATGTACGAGTCAGTCAGTCTGTGTATATGAGTCAGTGTGTGTGTGTACGAGTCTGTGTTTGTGTGTACGAGTCAGCGCGTGTACAAGTCAGTCAGTGTGTGTCTGTGTGCACGAGTCAGTCAGTGCGTGTGTGTATGGGTCAGTCAGTTAGTGTGTGTGTACAGGTCAGTCGGTGTGTGTGTGTGTATGGGGCAGTCAGTGTGCGTGTGCGTATGGGTCAGTCAGTTAGTGTGTGTGTACGGGTCAGTCAATGTGTGTGTGTACAGGTCAGTCGGTGTGTGTGCGTACGGGTCATTCAGTGTGTGTGTGTATGGGTCAGTCAGTTAGTGTGTGTGTACAGGTCATTCAGTGTGTGTGTGTACGGGTCACTCGGTGTTCATGTGTACGAGTCAATCAGTGTGTGGGTGTATGGGTGAGTCAGTTATTGTGTGTGCACAGGTCAGTCAGTGTGTGTGTGTGTGTGTACGGGTCAGTCAGCCTGTGTGTGTACGAGTCAGACAGTGTGTGTGTATGAGTCAGTGTGTGTATACGAGTCAGTGTGTGTGTATGGGTCAGTCAGGTGTGTGTATGAGTCTGTGTGTGTGTACAAGTCTGTGTGTGTGTGTGTGTGTGTGTGTGTGTGTGTGAACGAATCAGTGTGTGTTTATGAGTCAGTGTTTGTGTATGTACAGGTCAGTCAGTGTGTGTGTATGAATCAGTCAGTGTGTGTGTGTGAGTGTGTGTGTGTGTATGAGTCAGTCAGTGTATACAGGCGAGTCAGTGTGTGTGTATGTGTGTATGAGTCAGTGTGTGTGTGTATGAGTCATTCAGTGTGTGTATGAGTCAGTGTGTGTGTGTGTACGAGTCTGTGTTTGTGTGTACGAGTCAGCGCGTGTACAAGTCAGTCAGTGTGTGTCTGTGTGCACGAGTCAGTCAGTGCATGTGTGTATGGGTCAGTCAGTTAGTGTGTGTGTACAGGTCAGTCGGTGTGTGTGTGTGTATGGGGCAGTCAGTGTGCGTGTGCGTATGGGTCAGTCAGTTAGTGTGTGTGTACGGGTCAGTCAGTGTGTGTGTACAGGTCAGTCGGTGTGTGTGCGTACGGGTCATTCAGTGTGTGTGTGTATGGGTCAGTCAGTTAGTGTGTGTGTACAGGTCATTCAGTGTGTGTGTGTACGGGTCACTCGGTGTGTATGTGTACGAGTCAATCAGTGTGTGGGTGTATGGGTGAGTCAGTTATTGTGTGTGCACAGGTCAGTCAGTGTGTGTGTGTGTGTGTACGGGTCAGTCAGCCTGTGTGTGTACGAGTCAGACAGTGTGTGTGTATGAGTCAGTGTGTGTATACGAGTCAGTGTGTGCGTATGGGTCAGTCAGGTGTGTGTATGAGTCTGTGTGTGTGTACAAGTCTGTGTGTGTGTGTGTGTGTATGTGTGTGTGTGTGTGTGAACGAATCAGTCAGTGTGTGTTTATGAGTCAGTGTTTGTGTATGTACAGGTCAGTCAGTGTGTGTATGAATCAGTCAGTGTGTGTGTGTGTGAGAGTGTGTGTGTTTGTATGAGTCAGTCAGTGTGTACAGGCGAGTTAGTGTGTGTGTGTGTGTATATGAGTTAGTATGTGTGTGTGTGTGAATGAATCAGTCAGTGCGTGTGTGTGTGTGTGTGTGTACGAGTCAGTCAGTGTGTATGTACGAGTCAGTGTGTGTGTATGTACGAGTCAGTGTGTGTGTATGAGTCTGTGTGTGTGTGTGTGTGTGTGTGTGTGTATACGAATCTGTGTGTATGTGTGTGTGTGTGTGTGTACGAGTCAGTATGTGTGTGTGTGAATGAATCAGTCAGTGTGTGTGTGTACGGGTCAGTCAGTGTGTGTGTGTATGAGTAAGTCAGTG